>BJBW01011730.1:0-55755 GCA_004320125.1 Scolopax mira
CTCCCCAGCTTTTCTGTAGGCCCCCCTCAGGTACTGGAAAGCTGCTATTAGACCTCCCCAGAGCCTCCTCTTCTCCAGACTGAACAACCCCAGCTCCCTCAGCCTGTCCCAGTAGCTCCAACCCCCTAATCATTTTTGTGGCCATTGCTTATGGAATTCTGTGGAATTGCTGTAAATTTCTTTTTTGTAAAGTCTGTTACAGCTTGCAAAGTAATGTTTTGGCATTAGAGCAACATTTCTAAATCTAGTTACGATGTGTATCAAAGTTGGTATGAACACGGAAATACTTTTGTTGAGGTTTTTTTGTTGCTTAATTCTTGCAGGAGTTAAAGGAAGACAATCAAGTGTTGCTAGAAACAAAGACAATGTTGGAAGATCAATTAGAAGGGACTCGAGCCCGTTCTGATAAATTACATGAGTTAGAAAAAGAGAATCTACAATTAAAAGCTAAATTACATGATATGGACATGGTAAGTATAAATGGAGTATGACAAAGACAACTGATATGTACTGAATTCTATTTCTACTTTTAATAAAAGAAGAACTTCCAGTGAAAATAGCGTGGAGAGGGGGAAGGTAATACTTGTTTTACTAACACTTTTCAGATAGGCTTTCCTGCAGTAGCTTTGATTCTGCCCTTGGGAAGGAAAAATTGCAAAGGCAGTATCTAAGGCAGTGCAGTGTTTAATCGGACAGCTAAAATACAATGATAAGAAATAGAGCCTCATTAGTAAGAACAAAAGGATAAACCTTTTTTAATGTGAAGATAGTCTGTTGGCACTTAAATATTTAGATAAAAGAGGTTATTTTAAGCAGTTCTTCTCCAAAAAAAATATTGTAAAATATAAAGTCATAATTTGCCTGGGTGCTTTGGCTTCTTTTTTTTAGTTTTCCTTAAGGACTGACAGATTACCTTCTCATTACTTTTCATTTTCTGTAAAATGTTGGGAGTTGCAGCTGCATTTTTTTTCTGTTAAAGTAGCATGTGTGGGGAAAAGGGTTTAGAAAGAGCCTGGTGAGACAATCTTGTCGTGGCCCCAGTCCTGTTAGAGCTTTTTTGCATCAAACTAGTCTTATGATAGTTTAGAGAAGGAAAAATTTTGCTTCCCTGTCCGTTTGTTTTTTGTGTGTGCTACCAAACTGTGCTTATCATCTGTACTTTTTTTCCTGATATACTGAGAAGTGAACTTTGAAAAAGAGTAAGTAGTAATTACCATAGGTACGATGAGAAGAGATTCTTCTCTGCATATTTTTCTTTACTGGTTGTTATGCTTCTTTTTTCTAAGTTCTCCATTATTTTGTCTGTTCCTCCCTGTGTCTCATGGTATGTTAGCAAATTAGAAATGTATTTGGCATTTCTCTGTGGCATACTAGATATTAAAGTATTTTGTGCATGTTGAGACTTTTTTTTTTAGTTATATGTGAAATAATTTTTAAGGAGCGTGATATGGACAGAAAGAAGATTGAGGAACTCATGGAGGAAAATATGACTCTAGAAATGGCTCAGAAACAAAGTATGGATGAATCATTGCATCTTGGCTGGGAACTTGAACAGATAAATAGGACTACTGAACTTTCTGAAGGTAAGCATTGTAATACTTACAAACTGATAAAATAGAAACCTTGAAAGCTCAGGGGCTGGATAGCATTAGGAAATTGCAGCTCCTGACTTGTAAAGTACAGTATCTTTTGTCCTCTAGGGAGATGTGACAGTTTGAGGGTTATTTTTGTATTTGTTTTTGTTGTGTTTGACTTTTTTTTTTTCACAGTCCTTTGTATCCTTGGAGATACATCATAAGTTAAAGGTCTCACTCTTGTGATTCTTGTTCACATAAGCAGAGGTGTAAAACCCAAACATTTGTTGGAGTTAACATTGTGTTGCTGCGTAAAATCCTATACCATGTAGGTATATCATATGATGAGTCTTCTTACTTTACTGTTCTCAAAGTTAAGAAAGATTTCTTAAGGCTTCTGAGAGTAATTGTTTGTAGAGATAGCTGTGGCAAAAATTTTGATTCTTCCCAATATGGCATATTTGGTCATATGCTGGATCCCATACAAAGGATTTGTGAAAATCTTCAGATGTGTCCTCAGTTGCAGGGAACAAATCTCTGCTGTGACTGAGAACTATAGCCATGAATATGACATTTCTTTGTATGCATTTGCAGTGTTGTTTATTGGGTAACGAGAATGGGTCATTACTCCTAAATAGCTCTATTCACCAAGAAGGTATTGGAGGACCATCAAAGGCTTCTAAATCCTCTAAGTCTAAAAATGCAAAGTCCAAGAACTCCAGGTAATGGAGTAAAAAAACTTTTTTTTAAATGGTGTTTTCTTCTTACAGTGCCACAGAAGTCACTTGGTCATGAAGTAAATGAACTGACATCAAGCAGGTTACTGAAGTTGGAAATGGAAAACCAAAGTTTGCTGAAGACAGTGGAAGAACTACAAAGCGCAGTGGGCTCTGCAGAAGGCAGTAGTTCAAGGATTCTGAAAATGGAAAAAGAAAACCAAAGACTTAGCAAGAAGGTAATCATCAGTGTATGTTTGCATTGTGTATGTGTTGCCTAATGTCACTTACTGTCTTCTTTCTAAAGGGCAGTTTTATGAATTGCTATTATTTTGGGTAAAGTATTACTAGGGTTTAAATGGTGTTATGCTGTTTGTAAGTTTACAGTAAAAAAGGAAACCACCTCAGAGAGGTTTTTCTCTTGTTTAATTATGCTTTTTATCGTTGTAATAATGTGACTGTTCAGAAAAGTCTTTTATCAGTGAGAAAAAAATATCAATGTGTTAATATTGGGGACATAAGGAGTAATGAAAATGGTTTATGATATTTGAGAACATTATTTTAATTTTTGTAATTATTAAGCAGAGGAAAGTATGTGTACATAGACATATCAGTTTGTCTTCACCGAAGCAGATAACTTGGTCACATGTCATCATTCATAACTGAGGGAAGATGGGCCAAGGGATCGATGAGCAAGTGAGGAGGAGTTTGTCAGATTTATCTGTGCTAATCTACAATATTTTACTCTCCAAATCATGTATATCAAATACATATGAGGACTAATTACTCCACTCCACTAAGTGGAATGAAATGTCTATAAAGTTCCTGAAATATCTGCTGAAGTAAAAGCTGTGTCAGATGTTAGTCTATTCTTAGAGATGAGTGAGTAAGAGATAATTTTAAAAATTAAATTGAAAGAAATCCCTTCTGTATTCTGTACTTCTGTGCTTTTTCTGACTTGTTAACAACGTGGATTTTTTTGTAGCAATCTGTATGCTGCTTTTGGTTTCTGTACAGTACCAGAAAGACACCTAGAAAGAATACAAAAGAAAAGAATAGGTATAGGAAGCAAGCAATAGAAGTTTCCTGTGGTTGTCTGATACTGTTATTACCACTTTGGATGTCTCACAACATGTCCTTTTTCACGTTTGCCCCTAGAAACAATGTTCTGAATGGTGATCACTTCAGGAAAAGGTGTGAAGTTGAATAAAATGTCAGTTAGCAATCTTATATACATAGTCTACTTCTATCTGAATGTGCTTTCTCTTAAACCACTGGTATAGAGTGTTAAGAGATATAGTGACTACTGGAACTGCCAGTGCCCAGTTGGCAACTGGGCAAGTGATGAGTAAAGTTTGGTTCCCAGATGGAGGCTGACTGCATCCCTGCCAGGGTGACTGAGCCAATTACTTCTCCTTTGCAAAAAACCATGGAGGTGCCAATATCCCTGTAAAAATGCATTAATCTGCTAAGCGAGGGTCCAGGAAAATCTGAATTTGAGAGGAAGAGGGAGCAAGAAGCAGACGACTACATTGTAATTCTTGCTCTAAGAGAGTGATTTAATTCAGGTCCTGGCGTAATTGATGCCATGCTTTTTACATATTTCCAATCAACAAATAGATTCACTGAGGAACAAATTCTATTCTACTATCTTTTTGTGATTTTATTTCTCAGTATTATTTTGCACCAATTTAATGTATAATTCAGACAATTTGTTTCTAAAAGTATTTCCCCTTCCAGGGGTTAGAGTTATGTCTGGACTGCTCTAGAATTTTGGGGTATGTGGACAGAGTTCACATAGTATATAAAACTTCCAGCAGATGATTGTTTAGCAATGTGTTGCTTCCAAATAACTAATTATAACTTAGATGTGACAGAAAAATCACACTTGGTTATTTCACTTGGTTTTGCTGTGGGGTGACATTAAGAGCATTGGAGCCATTTGGCAAAACAAACCTATATATTTAATTCCCAAGGAATCATCATAAGTATCTCGTGAACTAGTTAAGATCAAACAACATTAAATCCTTGCAAGGTAAAAGGGATTTGGAGGAGCAGTATAAATCTTACTAAAATGGAATTTTAAAAGAAAGAAAAAGATTCTTGGGAAAATATCCAGAGCCTAATAAAATCTGACCAGTTTTCTTATGCCAAAGTACTTTATGGATATGATCTTCTGTGCCAGGGACAAAATTCTGGCAGAAGTAAACATATTCCTAGAAGAGATGAATTGTCTCAGAGAATAGAAAAGTCTATTTTATTCTTTCTTTTAGCCTTCTTTATTAATTTCTGCAAGGGTACCTTCAACCCAGATAAGAGTAATGCTATTGTAATTTTTAAGTACATTTAAAAAAATGTGTTTCTTTTTCCATAGCTCGAAGAGCTAGAACATGAAATTAGCCAAGAGAAACAAAGTCTTCAGAACAGTCAAAATTTGAGTAAAGATTTGATGAAAGAAAAAGCACAGCTTGAAAAGACACTTGAAGCACTTCAAGAAAACTCAGAGCGACAAGTGAGTAGAAGAATCAAGTTCTTAATGCTGCATTGTAATGTACTGTTATCCTTTTGTACTTTTTTACAGGCGTGAAGGGATTATCAATGTAGCAGTTTTGATAAAAGGAACATTTCTGCTGCAAATAGCTTGTCTAAGACCTGCAGCCAGAGAAAGGCATGACTCATTTTTAGCTGAGGTTTTACTTTTAGTTTTAGAACTTTTTAGTGTTTTGTAATGCTTCTGTGGCTTTCATGGGCTGTGTATTTACTCTAGTTGCTTAGAGGGTGTAGCTCAGTCAAAACAGAAAGTTGGGAACTTTGGAGGTAGGCCAAACACCTCTCAATGGAGGAAAGCATGTTCCAGACAGCTGGTCAGTGTTTGAAGTAATTTCAGAGTATTAATGAGAACTACAGCAGCCTATCCCTCAAAGGGACCTGATGGAAATCACTGTAGCAGAGCTGGTTGCTGCTCTGCTGCTGGCTCTCTTCCTCCTGTGTTGCTCCCAGTCTTTTATATTTGGAGTAGGAACCATCGTATCCAGCTTCATAATGTTCCCCTATATTAGATAGCAGCATTTATTTTTGGTTTTCGGAAACTGGCATCTGGGTCTTTGTGAAAGATTTAAGCTGTATTTGGATGGTTACTGAATGTCACTTACAATACGTATTGTATCTAATGATCTTCTAAATAACCTTAGAAAGTTCTTTGCAGTGGATCTGCAGAAGGCAGTCACTAGGAAACATGGTATTCCCAACACCTTCTGGAAATCTCATATTTAGTAATCAAATCCTTTAGAATTAGAACTGTAGTTCTCTTTTATAAATTCCACTGATACCCTTTTGGAAGAGACTGATATTTTAAAATTTAATTTAAAAGTACAGTATTTTGGAATACAGAATATTGTATTTCAAAAATCCTGAAAAATTTTAAAGTCCCAATTTAATCTGTAAATGAAATTCCAGACTTAGAAAAGAAAGGGAAAAAAAAAAAAGCTCTGAATCGAAGCTTTACTTTCATTTAAAGTGCACATTAAGGATAGTTTTAAAGAAACTATGTCGGCTTGTCTAGTTTAGAAGTGTTCATTATTACAATAATTGATTTATACATTGTGTTAGAAATGTACTGTAGGAGTAAAAAAGGACTAAATCTTTCTGGAATGTCATAATAAGTCCCAGTTCGACCATCAGGGATACCTATATTTTTTCAAATGTATTGGAGTAGACTCAGATTTCAGTGGGACTAATTCTGCTTAAAAATAATATGCTGCTAATCCATCACAGCTCCTCTTTCATGTTTTTTACAAATCTTGTGCTGAACCTTACTGGAGTTGACTATATAAGATTAATTTGATTTAATCCAAAATTATTGAGGCATTGATCATAATTTTTTGTTAAATTTGGATTATAAAAGCGGAAGTCCTGAGAAGTAATTATGCATGTTCAGTAACAGACCAGATTATGTAAAGAAGTGTTACAAAGTTATGTTTTTAGACACTTGTTAATTAGTTTCTCATTAATCTCTTCAGAACATTTTGTTATTGCTGGGAACTGAGCCGTAGATCTGGTAATTAATAGTTACATTCAGACTTATGTATGAAAGAACAGTCTGTAATTTTCTCAGTCTGTTTTTCACTGGAACTAGCACTTTTGCTTTTCCCCAAAACAGTTTAATGTTGAAACATCCCTTATGGTATGTTATTAGTGGATTCTTAAATATTGATCTAAACAGTTTTCTTGATTTTGCTACCTATTGTTACATATCCAAATAATTTCAAGTTATTTGGAGTAACTGAAAAAGTCAAGAAATACTGAAAATTAAGATGTAAATGCTGCCTTTATCATAGAAGCAGATCTGGGAATATGCTACCTAACAAAATAATTCAGTTCTAATATGATTTACTTTCTCTGGAAGCTGTTTTGGAACAGTATCTTCAAGGGTTCTTTTTAAGTCAAAAATTAATAAAACTTTGTGTTTCTTCCCAAAATGTTACTGAGTGATCAGGATGCCCTCACATCCCACAGATCACCTCTATTTTTTCCAAGTGAAATAAAGACACTTTTGCTACTCCCACAGCTCCTTCCATCTCAAGTTTTGTTTAGAACTTGACTGCACTTTTGTTTTCTTGTGGACACGCCTCTCTGGAAATTACAGAGTTTAAAAAAAATAATCTAAATCCGGGTAAACACAAAGGAAAATTAAATGAAGCTACAAAATTGATAGAGCTTTGTTTTGGTTTATGCTTCATTAGTTTTATTTTGTTATCAAATAATATCCAAGAGGAAGATATTTGAATATTCACTTTGCCTTATTTTGTGGTCAGACTTCCACCTGTGTATATATACAGTGTTTGTAATGCTGCAACTAAATACCAGTAGACAAAGAGAAATGTTTTTGAAACTTGAAAGGGAAATCTGATGTAATTGTATTATCCATCATATTAGCTTTCAGTTGTACGTGGGAGTAATTACTTGTTGCGTTGTCACTCACCAGAGTTTACAATTTTTCTCCCCAAATTAGATTAAGCTATTAGAACAAGAAAATGAACATTTGAATCAAACTGTAGCTTCTCTGAGACAACGCTCACAAATCAGTGCTGAAGCGAGAATGAAAGAAATTGAAAAAGAAAATAAAATCCTTCATGAATCTATTAAAGAGACGAGTAGCAAGTTAAATAAGATTGAATTTGAAAAAAAGCAAGTCAGGAAAGAACTGGAACACTATAAAGAGAAAGGGGAGAGAGCAGAAGAACTTGAGAATGAGCTGCATCATCTGGAGAAGGAAAATGAATTATTACAGAAAAAAATTACTAATTTAAAAATTACATGTGAGAAGATTGAGGCCTTAGAACAAGAAAACTCAGACCTAGAAATGGAAAACAGAAAACTCAAAAAAACTTTGGATAGCCTAAAAAATCTCACATTTCAATTAGAATCCTTAGAAAAGGAGAATTCACAACTTGATGAAGAAAATTTGGAATTAAGAAGAACAATTGAATCTTTGAAGTGTACAAGCATTAAAGTGGCGCAATTACAATTAGAAAATAAGGAATTGGAGAGTGAAAAGGAGCAACTTAAAAAGAGCCTTGAACTCATGAAAGCCTCGTTTAAGAAAACTGAACGCTTGGAAGTCAGCTACCAAGGCCTAGACACAGAAAACCAAAGGCTACAGAAAGCCCTTGAAAACAGCAATAAGAAGATTCAGCAATTAGAGAGTGAATTACAAGATTTAGAGACTGAAAATCAGACTCTGCAAAAGAACTTAGAAGAGTTAAAAATCTCTAGTAAGCGCCTAGAGCAACTGGAAAAGGAGAATAAGTTGTTAGAGCAAGAGACTTCTCAACTGGAAAAAGATAAGAAACAGCTAGAAAAAGAAAATAAAAGGCTTCGACAACAAGCAGAAATTAAAGATAGTACTTTAGAAGAAAACAATGTAAAAATTAGTAATCTGGAAAAGGAAAATAAATCTCTATTTAAAGAAATAGTTGTTTATAAAGAGTCATGTGTACGCCTGAAAGAATTAGAAAAAGAAAATAAAGAACTTGTGAAAAGAGCTACCATTGATAAGAAAACCCTTGTCACTTTACGAGAGGTAAAAAGAAATTAGTTACCATTCGTGTCATAATCTATTTGTAAAGTAGAGAAATTATAGCTGTAGTTTTGAAAAGAGTTTGTATTTTATATTTTTTATGCTTTAATCTGTATACTGTTAGCATCTTTAATAGAAAGGAAAGTGTTAGATAACTAAAATCTATATAATCATAATCAAACAGAATAATATAAGTGTATTGCACTTAATTCTGTAAGGTAGTTTACAGACTACCATGGAGCCTTTGTTAAACACATGTTGATCAGACATATTTGTCATATTTGTTCTGACTGAAACATTTCCCCTTTGCCATAGTGTTCAAGACCAAATTTGAAATGGAAGTTCTACAGAAAGGGAGTAGACAAGTGAAATCATGTTATAGCTACAATGTAATGTCTGATACAGCTGAAGGCTAACAGTTGGAAGGACAGAAGAGTTAACATTGAGTTACTCAAGTCATGTAGTGATAAAAGACTCCTGCCTCAGCACTTCTAGAATTAAGACTACGTTATTTGTATGGTAATACTGACTGTAATTTTTTCTGTGGAAGGACTTGGTGAATGAAAAATTGAAGACTCAACAAATGAACAATGATCTAGAAAAACTTGCCCACGAACTTGAAAAAATAGGCTTAAACAAGGAGCGTCTCTTGCATGATGAACAGAGCAGTGATGACAGGTGAGAATGTCAAGGCCTACCTGGAACAGTGTAGAAATGAGGGTCTTTTTTATTTATAAAGATAAAGTGATTTTACAGACTGGTTTTGTGCATACTCTTCATTTTTTAAGGTGCACTAGTAGACCCAAAATGGAACTTGCTTATTCTTTGAAATTAATAAAGTAGTTGATGAGCTTTCCATTCAGCTGTCTGTGAAAGTGAATTACCACTTTTTGTTACTATGAAGTTTATTGAAGTGTGTCAGTAGATACACTTAATGTCTAATTGAAATGTTTTATGTTCTAGTTAGCCGTAGTAAACGATAATAGGCCCAAAGTAGTTTTTTTCCATTTTGATGATGGACTGTTTTTTACGCTTTTGTCACATAATGGTTACCTTAAACTGTCTCAATCTTTCCTTACACCTATTTCCCTCCAATTTTTCCTACCAAAAGGAAGCTGTTTGCCATCTCACTTACACTAGCTGGGAAGTATCCAAAGCTTGAGCGTCTCCAAAACTCTGTACTGGCTTTATTGCTCCACCACACCTGCCATCATAAAGCAGCTGCTCTCCTGACATATGTTTCCTCTACTGTATGTTGTGTTCTGTCTTATCCTGCAGGGATTTAGGAAAAATTTGTGACAGGAGAAAAGCAGACAAGTATGGGCTTCTAGCCAATCTTTCTTTAACAATGCAATGCAATTGTGCTCTTAAAAAAAAAATCTGCTGTCACAATATGTTATTACAACTGATTGTCATGAACACGTAGATTGATTTTTTTTTTTTTTTTTTTTTTTTTTTTTTGCCTCCTATAGCAAAAGAAAACCACACAATTTTTTTTTTTCTTCAGTTTCCCTTTCTGGCTGCCAGTGCTCTGTTACTAGGGTAGTGCCAGAAACCTATAGGGAGAATCTGTTACCACCTCTTGTTTTCTGCTGCTGTCTTTTCATCTTCTCAGCTCACAGCTGAGGAGTTCTGTCAAGAAGTCTTCAGAACTTTGACTACTGTGATTTCTTCAGGTATAAGCATTACTGTGGAGATAGACTCCACAGTATAGTGGATAGTCTATCCACTATAGTATATCACTGGGTATACTGATAGTATATCCTATATATCAGTGGATATACTATCCACTGATATATAGTGGATATACTATCAGTATAGTATACATTTGTCTTTCCTTAAGTGAATCTACTGCACAAAGAAAAAACAATCTTTGAGCTGAGCTAAAGCTTAAACTGCTTAGATGAAGAAGTCCAGACTGAGCAACACTTTTCTAAATCACATTATAGATTCCAAGTGGTTTGAGTGAGTGCTCCCACAGAGAGAGACAATATTGTTCTGCAAAGGTGCTTTTGCAAATTATACTACATGAAAAGATTTGAGTCTACTTCTACTTCCCAGACAATGGCACTCAGCCTTTACAAGTGCTCAAGTATCAAGATCAAGTATTGTGGGTTCACTTGTCATAGGTTAGTTGGTTTGTGACATTATATGAATTATAACTTTGGACTATATAATGCTAGTATTTGCATTTTACAGAATGATGTTATATTGGATCTATAAATTATAATTTGGAAGAAAATTTGGAGTTGCATGTCTCTCTGGAATGGGAAGGTTTATCCAGCTTTCATTAAATCATTATCTGTAAATGAACTTTTAACATACTTCTGGCACCTCTCATGATCTGTTTCACTTCTTCCTTTGCTTCCAGGCTAGCTGTGTGTCGCAATTAAACAAATAAATTCATTTTCTTTTCGTTTTTCCACACCTCCCCATAGTTATCTTCCAGTGGGTATTCCTTTTTCAAGGAGTCACTGCACATTTTTTGCTATTGTTTGTATTATATAGTAAGAGCACAGCCTAGGGAGCAGGCTCAAGCATTGCATACTGATTGCTCTGCACTTGGCAAACGTCTGCTGCTGACATTACATCTCTTGTAATTTGGTGCTGCCCAGCTTCATTGTTGTAAGAACAACTCATGCTTAATTTTTTGCAGATTGCCTTGCAGCAGGAGATAAATTGTGTCTAAAAAAAAGTGTTCAAAAACTTAATTATCCAGCACTGACCATGTGAAAGCAGCATAAAGCAGGTGGAATTTTGATGGTACAAGATATTTAGATATCAGACTGGGTATGATATGCCTATTCAGGCTGGAGAGGTATGCAGTAAGGATTACATAGAATCATAGAATAGTTTGAGTTGGAAGGGACCTTAAAGATCATTGGGTCCAACACCTCTGCCATGGGCAGGGACACCTCCCACTAGGGCAGGTTGCTCAATCTTGAACCTTACCCAGAAAGTTATCTAAAGCCTACTGAGCCCAGGCTTGCGGCTGAGTAATTTTAGATGTGAAGGAATTTGGGCTATGCCTCTGTTTTGAGCTTTGTCTCAAACTTCACGTAGAGCAGGAGGGACTGTGAATTGGCAATATTTGCTTTCAAAGTGAAGATTTTGAAATTTTACTCTGACGCTACTCTGCCTTTCCATTATTCTCAACTTTCTCATTCATACAAAAGGTACGTGGTTTCCTTTCCTTAAAGTGTTATGTAGGTGAGGCATTAGCAATTATTTCTTCAGGCCTCTAGAAAGCTAAGTTCATTATGGCCAAAATTACTTCTTTCCTTTTGATGAGAGAAATTAAAAATGCACAGTTTTTCTCTCCTTAATTGAAGAGAGCTGTTTGTTTTCTGTTGAATGTTCTTGGTAGCACTTCAGATTTTTTCTGCTGGGGCCTGTCTGACCATGATTGATGAGTTAACTCATCCAAGTGTTTTCCATTTCATATTGCCTTTCAAATGGCTGCTGTGTTTAGATAAACAGATTTACGGATTTTGACCATGAATCTGAAATATACAAATCTCAATGATATTTTAAAATTTGTACCATCTTTCATTATTAGGTGTTCAAAAGGAAACCGGGTATTTGGTCTCTGCTACTAGTCTTTTTCCTTCTTTGTTTTCTACATAATTGTACAACTTCTCAGTAACAGAAATTATTATTTGTAGCTGAATATATGCTTCAGCTCAAGAAGATGCAATGTTATCTGTTCTGCTAGTCATAGACTGCCTACTGTTTCTTAAGTCCCTGAAAATTACTTGTGATATCTTAAAATCTAGGATTCTCATCCTACTATGTGGTGCTATTGGACAGCTTTCTACTGATTAATTCTCTTACCTTTGGTCTTCTGCTCCAGTTCCTGACTGGATCTAATGCTGTTCATTCAGGAGTCTCTTGCAATCTATTCCGAATCACTAAAAGATAGATTCTTCAGCAGTCAAGATTAAAAAGTGACACATTAGTGGTTTGTTTTATTTTATCCTACTGTGGGGAGAAGTGGGATGTTTTCCAGATTCTGAGCACATGTACAGTGACTGAACTGCTTAAAAGTGATTAATGAGTGTGGGTTTCAGTGTTTTCTAAAAAGGAGAAACAGTTCTAAACAAATACATTCTAAATCTGACCATTTCTCTCCCAACTGTATGGCTTGGGTTTTTTAGGCACCTTACAATGTTGTAAATATGGTAAAAAATGGAAGCTTTACTCATCAGGAGTGGTAACAGTCTTAAAATAGCAGCAGCTGTGCTGAGTGAGCAATTTGCGCATTCATACATCAAATGAGTGTGCACCTGCAAAGTACTGGGTTCCCTCTCCTTCCCTAGTGCCTCCTCTTTGTGAGCTGGCAGGAAATGGAAATTGATGAAAATCTTGCTCTCCAAATACTTCACATTTTAATTTAGTTCAGATCCCTGCTGGATTCACTGGAGTGGAGCCAGAAGGAAGAGTGCTGTCATCACACACACGCTAATAACCCAAATAAAGTCAGCACCCGACTGCTGTGGCTGAATGTGGCTTTTCTGTATGTCTAATGTTTTAAAAGAAAGAAAGATTCAAAAATGTTTTTGACTTGTTTTGTGTTTGTTTTAGACATAGGACTTGATACTAATACTGAGGTGTCTTCATGTTTTTGAATAGAGTCAGCATTCAAGCATTTTTGAGTGTAGCTATGAGGCTACTGTTTCAGAATGTTTTAGAATTCAAATACCACAGTTTTTTGAAATACAGACTTCTTTGTGTGTTGTCATTGATCAGTAGGTACAAGCTTCTGGAGTCAAAATTAGAATCTACACTTAAGAAGTCTCTTGAAATAAAAGAAGAAAAAATTGCTGCTTTGGAGGCTCGTTTAGAAGAATCAACAAATTTAAACCAGCAACTCCGACAGGAACTTAAAACAGTAAGGAGAATGATGTTTTTTCTATAAGATGAAATTGCTCCTATACACTATTGTTATTTCTACACTTCATCTTTTGTGTAAGACAGCAAAAGATGGGTATTGTTCGGGTAATATAAAACAGGACAAACATATGACTGCTTTTTAAGACTGCAATAATACAGGCCCAGTGTTGAAATCACATGAAAAGTTCTTGAGTTTATTCATTGGCCATTCAGTATGTCACATGCATAAATAATCTGAAGTTGATTTGATTTGGGATGTCAAGAGTAGTCCTTTTCAGTTACAATTTCTGATGTACCTTGAACAGTCTGAATGGGCTGGTTAAAAAAATAAATACAATCTCCTTGGTTGTAGGACTTTATTATAACAACTGGGGGATACAATTGAAAGCACTGAAATAAAATAGAAAATAAAGATCTCTGTTAGAGAAATGTTTGCTAGGGTTAAGCTATCCATATCCATAAATAATTTGTACAACATCTCCCCAAACATATACAAAATTTAGAAATATATTAACATGGCAATTTCTGTTCTCTGGAAAGTGATATATGGTCATGTCATAAATTAGGATGTAGAAAATGGAAAATTCTAAATCTAACATAAGTTGTCCTAAATAATTTTAGGTGAAAAAGAACTATGAAGCTCTCAAGCAAAGACAAGAAGAAGAAAGGATGGTTCAGAATTCTCCTCCAAGAAGTGGAGAAGAAAATCAATCTGTCAATAAGTGGGAGAAAGAAAATCAGGAAACTACTAGAGAATTACTGAAAGTTAAAGATAGATTAATTGAAGTTGAAAGGAATGTAAGATGTCTTTTTAATATTACTCTGATTTTAGTTATTTGCTGTGAGTTGTTCCTGTGATACAAATGAGAGTCTTGTTAACAAGGTCTGCGATTTATCAACTCATTTATGTACCAAGCAGAATCTGAATTTGCCCTTTAGAATCCACAGATTCGAGAAATCTCTGAAGTCCCTCTTATATAATCCTTATTTACATGAGTCATGGAGATTTTTCTACCGTTAATCCATCAGTACAATGTTAGTTACCCATTTTTTCAATCTTAACGTGTAGTGGTAATATTACTGTGTGTTACTTTATATAAAGTTGATTTACAGTTTTGTTACATCCTGTAAATCTCTGCTAAGTCATGCTGCTTTGTTTTGGAGAAAGAGTTGGTTTTTTTCTTGAAGCTCAGTAAACAGGTAACAGATGTGAACTCACATTACCTTTTTTTTAATGTTCAAAGAATGCTACACTGCAGGCAGAGAAGCAAGCACTGAAGACCCAATTAAAGCAGCTTGAGACACAGAACAGCAATCTGCAGGCTCAGATTCTTGCACTTCAGAGACAGACTGTTTCTCTGCAGGAACAAAATACAACTCTACAAACTCAAAATGCCAAGCTGCAGGTAATATTTTCCCATTTTGCTTTCAAAATAAAATTAATTCAAAGTTTTTTTCAAATTAAAGCTTTAAAGCTAATGGCAATAATGTATTGTACATCACATTTCGCTTCTGGTACAGTTGTGAAAAAGAAAGGAATATGCAATTAAGCTGCACCAAGAGTAGTTGAATAATATTTTGTTTGCTGATGAATAATAACATTTCTAGAAGTTGGTTTAAATCCTTCATTAGTCCAATTTAAATTCTTGACTTTATCCTTCAGAGTAGAGTAGATTCTCTTGTCCAGTCATCTAAGATAATTTTTAAAATTTCCTTTTTACTTCTGAGTTAGGTCAAGGAAATAATGTGTTGAAAGGTACTCTAATAAGTTTAGTAGTTTGTCTATTTTTATAAATAGAGTTTAAAAAAAAAGTAAAAGCCATAACTAAGAGGAAAATCAATATGTTAGTAAGTACAGAAGACTTGGAAAAAACCTCTTTGAAAACTACTTAAACGTGTGAAGATTGAATTCAGATAATTCAGAGCCAAAAAAAGGTAATGTGTCACCATGGAAATTGTAAAATGGTTGCTCATAGAGTTTTGCAGCTCTTATGGCCAAAATTCAGATGCCATTCTTCATATTTTAATAGGTCATTAAATGTATGTGTCCTTTTAATCTACTAAATGAAATATTCTTGTTAGTGGATCTAATGCTTTTTGGAGCTCTAAGAATCAAAACTATTTAAGGAGGGAATACAAAGTCCACAATTCAGCAGAAATAGTAAACAATGTCAGAAATTATGGAGGCTGAATGGAAGTCCAAGTGAAGGAGTCTTTAAAGGAGTTTAAAAAAAATGCATTTTGTGAATGCCTCAAGTTATCCTCCTGTTTCTTTCTGGAAAGCAGAACACAGTTGTACCACAGATACGCTCTCTGTCTACCACATTGAAATCTAATTAGTGCACAGTACTCCTCTTTGTGGCTGGCAAGCCTATGAACAAAACAGACAATTTGGGCACACAGTGTCTCTTCTAGTTGTTAAAAATTAGTGACATGGACATGGAAATACACAATTTTAAACAAATGAGGCTATACCTCTGGGATTCAGAACTCTTTCAGTATTTTGTAATACCATTCATCAAAAAAAAACCGGAATATAATATAGTTTCTTTTTTGCATCATTAATTGGTCAACAGCACATGTCTTTCCTTTCTGATAAACCTGTAGAATTAACTAACTGTAGATACTTGAAAGAATTGAGGCAGTGAGTTGGGAATAGGAAGCATTTTCTGCCTTTAGTTCTTTTTTATTCTTTTGGCAATGAACCTCACCAAGCAACCAGTCAATGTATTTTTTTGTTGCTGGGCATGACTGAATGATGTTATTATACCTAGTAGTCTGAGAAAGGGAATTCTCCTTCCTTGAGAATTCAGATTATTTCGCTCATAGCTTCAGGCAAGCTGCAAGATGACTACACCAACACTTAATCAAAATGGAAGGTAAAATATATTAATGAAAATGAGTGATTAACTATTAGCTAAATTTGTTAGGCAACTGTAATTTTACTATTCCTAATGATACCCGTAAGAAATGTGTAAGAAAAAGGATGTCTTACAACATAACTGGGAATTCTGAATCAAATGAGACTTGGGATTCAGTCTAGGAAGTTTCACAGCATACACTTGCCATCAGACATTACTTCATTTCCATTGAAAGGTTCAGCTTTCTCATCTGTAACAAAGAATGCTGCAGCTCTAACAGAAAGGGATTTGTTCCTTAGTAACAGTGTGCACTGGAGTGATAGTTTTTTTCCTTAAATAGATACCCTGTGGGTATTAGAAGCCTCAGTAGTTGGTGGTTTTCATCTCTTGAATAGAAGGAAATAGAAGGAAACCGTCCTAAGATAGGTCAGATGACAATCATGTTAGGTATCGTCAACTCTTTAAAATACCCAAGGATTCTAGATTAAGTTAATCTTTTCCAAAGTAAAGTGGTTTTGTTAATTTGGGTTTATGTGTTTAATGTTAATCTGTTTAGTGTTGTATTTGTTGTCATTAATGCTGTTCTGACATAATCGTTGGAGAAATTGTGAGATCTGGCAGATCTCACAACATGTACGTAAAGTGATCGGCTCACGTTACTGTTGTTGGAACAGAAGCAGTTCTTCAGTAAAACAGAATATGGGTAGTTCCTTCGAGGTGCTATTATTTTATTTCCATTTCTCTCTGCTCTATGGATGCTACTGTTTGAAGTCTCATGGTAAAGGATATATAGGTACAATAAGGATTTTATGGTGGCAATTGAGATTCTGTACAATAAAGATTTTTATTTTTTTTTTAAATCTATGCTGTTATGAAAATTCCTCTTATTTTCATCATGTCACAGATTTGACTTACGGGACATGAGGATCACTGGTGATCCATTTTTCTAAGATATTTTGATACTAGAACTGTCAATGGTCAGAGGAAAATGTGCCTCTCATCTAGATAGCACTTTAAGAGGCACTTGAAGGTAAATAACAATTTACCTGCCACTCGCCAACCGTTTACTCGCTGTCCCCCATGTCAATCTAAGCATAATGTCAATTTAAGCATTTAAGTGCTTTCTTGCAATACTGCTATGAAAATATTCTTGGAATATTTTGAATTGGAATTGTCTAAAGTAGTATAAGAACAAAAGTGTTCCCATTAAAAGTTGTCCAGTAATGGAATAAATAGATGGTTGCTAACGTGCTAAGTGTTAAACTCAACAATAGGACAAGATAGACAAAATAATCCAGAATATAAAATTCATTTGCAACTCTTGTCACATGTTTATGGCTGCAGGTTGAAAATTCCACCCTTAATTCTCAAAGCACATCTCTTATGAATCAGAATGCACAACTGTTGATCCAGCAGTCTACTTTAGAAAATGAGAATGAATGTGTACTCAAGGAGCACGAGGATCTGAAATCATTGTATGATTCACTTCTCAAAGATCATGAAAAATTGGAACACCTGCATGAACGCCAAGCTTCTGAATATGAATCTCTGATTGCTAAGCATGGAAGTCTTAAATCTGCACACAAAAATCTGGAGGTGGAGCATAAGGACTTAGAAGATAGGTAAATACTAATATGCATGAGTAAGATTAGAGCCTGCGATTACTGACCAGAAAGCTTTATAAATATGCTTTATAACTATTACGAATAAAATTAGTATTACTTAAATATAACATTAAGATCTTCAAACTTTTGAAAGATCACCTATTAAAAAAAAATTCCATATTTTCCTGTCATTCCAAAACAAGAAACTTAAATATGATTTTTTGTTTGCAGGTACAATCAGTTGCTGAAACAGAAAGTGCAGCTGGAAGAATTGGAGAAAGTACTCAAGGTAGAACAGGAGAAAATGCTGCAGCAAAATGAAAAACATGAAACTGTAGCAACAGAGTATAAAAAACTTCGTGATGAAAATGAAAGGTAAAGCAAAAGTCTGATCTGTGCTTTAGTAGAGCTCTGAGCACTTGCCAGTACAGTCTAAACAAGTTTTGATTCACATTTGTGAATTTTGTCACATTTCTTAGTATCTGATGCTGCTATTCAAACATTTATGATCCATACCTTATAGCAACTCCCCTCCATTGGTCTGCAATGCAGTCATCTTAGAAAAACTAAACAGGGAAAAAAACGCAACCCAGACCACAAAAAAAAAGTATTTTATCTTGAGGATACTGAATTGTACAAAGCATCTTGAAGAATGCCAGGCCAAGCACTGTGCAGTATGGTTGTGAGCTGTAGAGGGAGCAAACCACTCTGCCTGATTTGCTGAAGAGGCAAGATAATTGAGGTTAATCCCAGTAAGAGTAGAAATGCAGTGGTGAAGCCCTGCTTGACCTCTGCAGTGGAGATACAGCTTGCCATAAGTAGTCAGTTTTAATGGTAGTATTTACATAGTATGATACTTCGGCCCTCAAGAGGAGGCATTAAGGTTTGTTCATCTGGCAAAGAAGCTCACGATTAAATGCCTCTTACCTTTGGTGTTGAGTGAGGAAGATTAATAGGAGCTGGAGGTTGTTTCTAGAAAGGGACACAGCAGAGCCAAGTGATCCCAAGAGTCACTATATTCAACCTCCATGATTGCCAAAGTTTTGACCATTCCTATTTCCTTACTATTTTGTGTTGGCAAGAAATTCTAGATGTTTTGGAAGATTCTTGCATTTTGAAAAGTGGCATCTTTAAACTAGTTGTGATGTCTTCATTTAGAAATCTTGCTGTCTTTTTAAATTTATGGGGAACCTGATGTGTTTGGTTTAAAGGCAAAATGTATAGCTAGGAGAATTAGACTAAGAGATGACTTAAAGTAAGTTATACAAAGAAATTTTTGTATGTATTATATGGAGTACTATAGAGCCCTGGAAATTTTATGCTTCAGAGGGAATGTGGGTCATGAATATGTTTCTTTCTACCTGCATGTATTATTTTATGGTGTCTTCTAATTCCAGGCTTGCTCATACATACAGTCAGCTCTTTAGAGAGAATGAAGTTCTCCAAACTGATCATAAGAATTTGAAAACATTATTGAACAATTCCAAATTAGAACAAACACGATTAGAAGCTGAGTTTTCTAAACTCAAAGAACAGTACCAACAACTGGATATTACATCAACAAAACTAAATAATCAATGTGAGGTATGTGAAAATTACGCTATTTTTCATGACTGGTATCACTGTGATATTTATATAAGTGTGTGTGTAGATTCATAAAATCATATGAAGTGCTTGAGAATTGGTCGTTTATAGTTAATGAAATGTGTCTAAAGACAAATTAATTTGCCTGTTTTACAGCCAACACAAAAATTCAGGCTAATTTTTTTGGTAAACTACTTAAAGTATCAAAGAGGCTTTTATCAATTGAGTCATGATTGAGTTAAGTGTTCTGTTTGATTTGAGTATCAGAATCCATTGAGACCTAAGTTTTCTTGATAATTTCATTGTGTGTAAAGTATGCTCACATATATATGCATATATCATTTCATATATTTTAACAGCTGCTTAGCCAGCTTAAAGGAAATCTGGAGGAGGAAAACAGACATCTACTAGATCAAATTCAGACACTAATGCTACAGAATAGAACATTACTTGAGCAGAATATGGAAAGCAAGGATCTCTTCCATGTAGAGCAAAGGCAGTACATGTGAGTTTTTAAAACAATGGAATTACTGTGATTAGGGCAGTTACACTAATACCTTTTCTTTTTAAAAAAAAAAAGCTTCTCTTTTATTTAGAAATTAATGTGTGTGCTGCTTCTGAGATGTTTAAAATAAAAATATAAATTATATATGAAAAGCATATAACTGAAGCTATAAGCATTATATTTTTCGTTCTAAAGGATCAGTGCAATTGTGTTTATTATTGATGATGCAAATGAAGAATCAAAATGTTATTTATCTTCTACAAGCAGTGTTCCTAGGTTAGTATGTAATCTGTAAACTTTCTTTGTGATTTTGAGAAGAGAAAATGTACTTCTCTAAATGATTGTGTTAAAATCTTTATGCACTTTACTATTATTTTTAAAAGACAAATGGAAATTTTTTCAATTTTATATCATAATTTTTAACATAAGACTGCTTGTTTGCTGTATCTTTCTTGATTTTTTTAATAAGAAACAAATGTTATATAAGAATTTCTCATGAAAAAAACTTTCAGATAACAGATATCCAAAGGAATGTGCTGCTCACGCTTTATGTACACATTTTGAAGCATACTTTATTATCAATTTCTGTTTACAGAGACAAGCTAAATGAATTAAGACGACAGAAGGAGAAATTGGAGGAGAAGATAATGGATCAGTATAAATTTTATGAACCGTCTCCACCAAGAAGGTAATGATGAACATGATATAAAAACAAACACAAAACTAAAGCATGACATACCTATTCTGTTCCAGCTGAAAATGAAGATTTTGGTTAAACTTTAGGGGAGCAGAATCATTTCTGTGTTCTTGCATGCAGATTAAGTCTGAAGGCATATGTATTATAAATGCAATAAATGTACTGTATTATTGGTAACAGAAGGGGCAACTGGATTGCTCTGAAAATGAAGAAGCTGATAAAATCTAAGAAAGATGTTAATCGAGAACGTTTGAAGTCCGTGACCCTTACGCCTACACGTTCAGAATCCAGTGAGGGATTTCTTCAGCTGCCCCATCAGGACAGTCAGGATAGTTCCTCTGTGGGCTCAAACTCTCTTGAAGATGGCCAGACCTTGGGGACCAAAAAGAGTAGTAGTGAGTACTGCAAAACATTTTTTTCTTTTAATAATCCTTGGTTAAAAGTCTTTCTGGTATGACTGAAAATTATGAGGTGCTCAGAGAAGCCTGCGTGTTTTGGAGGACTTTTGGTGATAATTTTTAAAGTCTTAAGCAGTGAAGCCTGAATTAAGCTATTGATGACAGTTTTATACTAACTTCTTGTAAACTCCTTGAGTGCTTGGGCAGGAACTAGTTTTCAGCACTTCTGTAGCTTTAAATGTAAATGTTAAAATACTTTTACAGTGCTTGGGTAAGATGAAGCAAGCAAGGTTGCTGGGTCAGATAAGCAGAATTTTGGATAGTATCCTACTTTATTTCTCCCTCTTGTCTCAGCATGAATCCTTCCCCCTGTCTTGGAGGTGTTTTCCAAACGGTGGTTGTGCTAACATCCTTCAGTTGCTAAAAAGATATTCTATGTCAAGTTGTTTGACCAACATCTCTCAAAACCAACGATGAAGAATTATGATAATGTGTAAATATGCAATAGGAAGACTTAATGTTAAGACATAACTCATTAAAAAGGTGTGAATTGTTATTGATCCTAAAAATTAGAGTTAAGTGGCTGAGAGGGAGGCTGAGGAGGCTAGAGAGGTATGGATAGATCAAATTTTTCAGACACACCTTGCTAACTGTGAAGAGCTTGACAGCCATCATCTTAGGATGCCCACAGTATGAAAGTCTGTGCAATATGTACATTCGATATTTTTTTTTTTATTATTGTTATCTGCTCTTGGCATGAACCATAAACTGCTCGATTTCTCACAGCTTGAGAGATAATATTACAGCCAAGTTACCAGGTTGTAATATTTCTACTTAATAATTACGCACCAAAAGCATTTTGGCTGTGCATGTAAAAGCATCAGAATACATGTGTATTAGCATTCACTTTAAAACTTTGCAATACTTTTTAAAAATTTAGTGTCTTGGGTTTCAAAAGGTAACAGGTCAGTATTCTGGGTTTTGTGCCAGCTACGCATTTGCCTTGTTAGAAATTATTAAAGCCATTATGATGCATTTCTTTTTCTTCTGTGCTTATTACAAAACATTAGTCAAAGTTAAAAACATCTAAAACCACTATTTCAGCAAAATTTCAAGTCAGATTTTTGAGCAATTTTTTAATAACTGAAGAAAACAGTAAGTTTGAGTGTACATTTTATCACTTTTGTTGCTAGCTTGTCATTTTGGGAAGCTTAGTGGTTTTTAGCGTGAGGGCCTGTTAAAGTTCAAAACAGATAATTCTGACTTTTTTAAAAGGCAACTGTTGCTTTTACATATAAATTGAAGTCCTGTGGAATTTAGCAGGGACTGAAGTTGTAGTGGAAGTGTTTGCAAGTGTGTTAGTTTGAATCAAGAGTGTGCACTCCTTGGTTCAAACCATCTGCATCTGTGTCAATGATTTCATGTTCTGGAAGGGCTCTTTTATGTGACAGTTTTCTTTGCATGATATTTGGGACCTTGGGTGCAGTTACCCTCCTGGAGGAGCCATAGTTGAAGTTACAGTAGCTGATCCTTAAAAGAGGTATAAAGTTGTTCAGACCTCGTTAATTTTCTACTCCATGGACCTTGTTCATGTTCCCCTTAATCCCAGTGTATTTATCCACACACTGGAAGGGCTGATCTAATTCTGGATTCTAAACTTCCTCTAGTACATATGTCACCATGGAAACCACAGTTTTTGAGAGAATTTGGATGAATTATGTGCCAGTTCAATGCTGACAATCTTGCTGAGGCAATTTGCGTATCACAAAACTAAGAGGATAGCTCAGTGTGAGAAGTACTAGTAATGGTGCACATTTTGCAGTCTATTTTTTATGCTTTTAGAATGACTGCAAATCCTAAATATCAAAATACTGTGGCTCCTTTCATTTCTGTAAGAAGTAGCTTGGCAACAGCAGCTTCCTCTGAAAGAAGCTACAAGAATGAGAACCTCTAAATTGCTGCCTGTCTGTGCAAATGCTCAGGTATTGCAGCTTTCCCACTGGTGGAAGGCAGGTTTGGTTATGGGAAGAGGGAAGCTCTGTTCTACCCTGATCTTCTGTGTCCAGGCATGGTGGTGGTTCCAGAGGGAGCTGAGGTGAAATGTCCTGCCTCTCCTTCAGAAGGCAGCTTACGTTCGCCAAATTGTGGTCAGTGGCACAAACTGGTAGTGCTTTTGAAAGCTGGAGGATGGAGGATCTGACATAGTGATCTTTGAGATGTGTATGTTCCTATCCTATCTCCTGTCTAAGAAACCTTGTCAGATACTGATTCCAAAATGAATTATCCCACTGCTACCACTACTGATAAATAGATTTGCTATGTGAAATCTGTAGATTTTTTTTCTTTTGAAGGTGGCGATGGAGACTGTTATCCTAGTACAGGACACTTTCTCATGCAAATGCTTTCAAGAGACCTATTCTCTAACAAAGATAGTTGATCTTGGCACAAAACTCAGGTTACCCTGCTCTGCAGAGAAAGCAGCACCTGAGATCTCAGAGTGCTTGAAGCGCTTGTCTGACTCGAGAGGCCCTATGGAGAGGAGGGGTGCCAGTATGGCTCTTACTGTGTGCAGCATGAGTGAAATCCTGCAGGCAGGGTGGATACTGAGTGCTCCTCTGGCTCCAGAGCTTCACCTTTGCTTGAAATCTGTGTTCAGTGTTTGCATCAGGTGAGTACCGTAGATCTGACATCTGCTTTGTGCAGAGCCTTTCTTAGGGGGTGGTGGGGTACCATTCTGAGCTTCTGCTTGGGAAACCTGAGGCAGGCAAGTGGAATTTTTTTTTCCCCTGTGGAGAAAGCCAGATTACTTTTTCTAGTTTCCACTTCAGCCATTTCAGATTATTAACAAGGTCCCAAGGAATTAAGGCTATTATTAGTAAGCCTATCATCTTTAAATAGTACCAGTAGCAGATACAATGTATCATGTTGGAAGAAGTATATTGGGCTCCATTTTCTATTACCAAACATTTAGAAGATGTCTGTGTAATGTGTTCTTGTGTGCATGAATATGATTTGAGGATTTTTTAATACTATCCGTACAAAATTCCCCAGAGTATTACTGGCAAACCAGGAGGAGGATTACAAAATGGGAGATTTCCCGATTAGTGGAGGAATTCTGCAGTACTCATTATTCATTCTCAGCTCAGAAAGCAAGAACATGCTCTTAGAATAATGAAAAGAGACAGTTAATGAATTATAACTAGAGTTCTTTGAGTAGCTAATTACTGAGGCCAAAATAGTCCTACAATTCCATTTTTCAAGTTTGTTCGAGTAAAGGTATAAAGAGCTAAAGCTGCTTAACCTAAACTTTGTGGTGTCCTTTGTCTTTCTGCTGCCATTCCAGTGTTTTTTGCAGGACATTTCTTTAGTTGTATTCTATGCAGAAGTCACTTGTGTAGTTTCTCAAGGAGGTTGCATTTTACCAAAGGACAGGTTTTGATGTACGATTTACAGGACATTTTAAGTTACAGTGAAATTTTTTGTTTGGTATACTTGCTGAGAACTGTAAATCCATCTTTTTGAAAGTGATCTGTGTTAATGAACAAGAATCATAGATTACACAGATGATTCTTGAACATCCTTTGGTTACTTTTTAATAAGATTAGAGTGGACGTTTTTACTTAAGAGGGATCAGTTATCTTGTCTATAAAGGATTATAGAGGGATCAGTTATCTTGGCTATAAAGGATTATAGAAGTTACAGAAGAATCATGTTTCACCATGATGACAAAAAGTAGAAATAGAACAGAATTACCTCTTTGGTTTATGGTATTAGTGCTAAAGGCACTACTAAAACTAAAGGGTTTTTATTTGTTAGAAAACTAGTTTGATGCTCTGCCTCGTATTACTTTGGATGGATATATTAAAAACTATGTACTGTTATGTACACTTAGACAACATGTGTGTCTCCATTATGAGAGGTTTAGCAGCCTCTGCTTTTTTTGAGCCAGTCAGCATCTATGTTTATGTTGGCTTTGGATTATTTCCTCAGGATCTACAAGAGAAGGAATGCTTTATTGATCTGAAAAAAATCAAACTGGTTATTTCGAAGTACCTACAAGTGTATGTATATAATAAAAAATGTCTGTATACCTATATAGTGAATTATTCAAAGGTGAAATCGTACTTAGTGTACTCCTATCTTACATAGGTGGTACATGTGCTTTTCTTTTCTCCCTGTTCTTCCCCACCCCACAGCATGAGGACCTGAGACAGAAGGGTGTTTGCTGTTCCTCTCTGGTCAAGATAGTTCTATTCTGCAACTGTGCGAACTTTTGTGTTTGTTTTTGACACTCGTGGCTATGCCGATCATGTATTCATTGGAAGCTGTAAAATGTATCGCATTGTAAACTTCTTACTGTCACTGCAAAGACAGAATAATATGAAGGAGAGGGAGATGCATTTCTCTTTCAAGGTAGTTCATGTGCACTCATAAATGTACATGTGTATATGCACTGCTTTGTAAAATAGAAACTGCTATATAACAAGCTTCTGGGTGAGTGGAAAACCAAGGCAAATGACAAAGCACGTGTCCCAAAAGTGACTTCAGAGAGATAAAATAAAGAGATCTTGGACTGATCAGCTGGACTATAATGCTTTCATATCTGCCTAAATAAGTACTTTTCAGTAATTTCATTATGTATTTCTTTCTGGATCTTTACATGCCAGTTGTTTGCATGTGGCTCTTGTATACTTGGAAGTCAGCTGACACATTTATCTGATGCTTCAAAATGCAGGTGTCTGCCAGTAATTGGTTACTAATGCAGAACAGCTGAATCTAAGGGCAAGACTAACTTGTGACTTTCCCCTCCTCCATCTTTTAATACTAGTTGTAATTTTAACTCTGTTTCCTGATATTATGTATCTTGATTTTTCTCTTAGGCCTCCCAAAACATTACAGCAACACTCACATTTGGATTTTCTTTTGGTGTTTCGTTTTTGGTTTGGTTTTGTTTTGTTTTGTTTTTAATTTTTGGTACTTTTCAGCTAAAAAATATGGTGTATACCACCCCAGCCAATAAATCTTGATTTTCTTTTTCTTACTACAGATTTGAAGTGGATTATTTCAGTAAAATGTTAAAGTCACTGCACACACAAACAGTAGATTGAGCATAAGGTCCATGTAATTTTTCTGTAAGACAGTAGATGACCAATATGATTGAGCACAAAATGTAACAAATGAAGACTGATAAAAGACTGTGTCCTACTAGAGATGTAGGGCAAAACATTACAAAAGTTACTAATCTCAAAACAAAGTGATATGAACATAGTCTAAAGTAGAAGTTATACTTAGAGTTGCTTTCATTTTTAAGCCTTTTTTGCTTCACATTTTTCTTTATGTTCAAGTAATGTAATTTTTTCACAGTAAAAACTATATACTCATCAATTTCTGTAATCATCTGCAAAGAAGTTATGTTTATTTTTGCAAGAGATTGGCAGTTATAACTTTCAAACTGTATTACACTCTTCACCATTATTTTCGGTGCCTGAGTATATTAAAGTTTTCATAGTGTAGTTTTCATATTTCAGTGTAATTTTCATATTTCATTATCACACAGAAGCATGAGAATGATAGTTTCTAGCATAGCATACATAGCTTAAACTCAGACATTCATTTCTGTCCTTAGTTTCAACATTTAACTTCCATCTGTTCTTCTCCCTTTTTTTCTTTCATTTCCCTGTTTCCGTTTTTCCTCATGCTATGACATAAAAGTGGTTGCACTGAAAAGACTGCCCTTTTTGAGGAACAGACCGAAGGAAAAAGACAAAATGAAGGCCTTCTACCGTCGCTCCATGTGTAAGACTTTATGACAGTTCAGCTTCTTTTAAATGGCTACACTGGCTTCCATTACTAATTTTTCACTAACCTCTCCCTGGACTGCGCTGTATTTTTCCTCCTATTTTGCAATGTGCAAGTCCTTGAGTCCTGCTACAATACAAGGAGCTGGAGCTTTTTCTTTTTTCCCTTTTTTTTTTTTAAACCTTGGCACTGAATACTTTATATATGTGCACACATGCATATACACACACATATCTGCACATTTACATGCACACGCACATACATATATATATTCAGTGCATTGTGATTGCATATATTTGTATACAGTTGTCTATATACACATGTCTCTATGTGTATATAAATTGACAGTGCACTGTGTTGACATAAATAGTTCTAAATTACACATTTCATAACTTTTTGTTAAGAAATCACTCTAATTTTTTGTTCAAAGAAAGTGTAGAAGAAAATAGTGCAAGGCTGTATGGTGGTCTGTCACTCTTCAAGTATTCATCAGTTGTTATTGCCAAAATGTTGTATTGATTTATTTTATTTTATTTTTTAACAAGGGGTGGACAATTTCCTCTAGTTTTGTGAAGTAAAGGTGAATATCATCAGATGTTATCTTTTTCAGATCCTTTTATTTGTTACTATGTAAAATACTGTGTCCCTGCAGTAACCTGCACTGTACAAGGATCCTGTGTCATTGTTCACATTATATTGTATTAGCACCTTTGCTCATTTTATCCTTGTTCATTCCATTTTATCATTGCAAACCGCAGATCAAAGCTTCTAACATAGATATTACATATCATTGCAGTGCAAGCATGGCAATTATACCTAATGAAATCAGTTTTTAGAACCATACTGAGCTGAAAGAAGTCTCTGACTTATAACACTTATCATTCATTGAGCTGATTGCATGTCATAACACAGATGACCTTGTGTTTATATCTTCCAGTATTCAATGCGCTTTAATGCTTAGAAAACTGTCAAATGTTTTGCAATACAAAATAAGATCAGAAGCAAATACATTGACCATGCTGATCATTTGCTTTCATTTGCATCCCAGCCATGAATGACCTGGTGCAATCCATGGTCCTAGCGGGAGGACAATGGACAGGTAGTTCTGAGCATCTGGAGGGTCCTGATGATATATCTACGGGTAAAAGGAGGAAAGAATTGGGAGCTATGGCCTTCTCTACTACAGCTATCAACTTTGCAACTGTCAACTCTTCTACAGGCTTCAGATCCAAGCAGTTACTAAATAATAAAGGTATAGGTAGAAGCTTTTTGCACTGTGATGTAACTGTGTGTAACAGCAATTTCATGTAAATATTGGTGTTACTTAATATTTTAAGTTTTTCGGCAAAAAGAAACCTTAATAATTGAGCTGCACTTCTAAGATACTGAATAGGTTTATTAAATGCAGTTATCAAATGTTTTAGGATTTTTCCTACAGAATGTTACCTAAGTAACAATGTATTGGTTTGAAAAATATTTTAGTATATTTTACAGATGATAAATATTTAAATAATCTTTTCATTCTGTTTTATTTTACATCTTGTTTTATGTCTCTGTGTAGATACTATGTCCTTTGAAGATGTAAGTCCACAAGGTATTAGTGATGATTCTAGTACAGGATCAAGAGTTCATGGTAAGAGGTGAACTTTTTAATTAAATGAATTAAGGATAAATTATGTGAATGTTAACAAAGTTTGCAAAAAAAAAGTGAATGGCATCATTACAAGTGAGCATGCTTTCTGTGATTTGCATATCTCTTGAATGTATAGTATCACTTCTTCAGATTATTCTTTTCTTTCTTAACTACTACATCAGATGTTCTATATCTCTAGTAGAAAGTATCTGTGAAGTGCATCTGAACAGGATCAAAACATTTTCCCTTTAAAAATTTATTTTAAGTTAATAGTAAAATAGAATAAGTTACAATTTCAATCCTAAAAAATAAATAATGCAAATCTGGCCTGATTTTTTCAATGTTCAGTGAAACCTAAATTTGTCGTGTACTGTATTTTATAAAATCATTACACATTCCTTCAAGCAAAACTATAAAGTGAAACCTATCACAGATTATTTTGAAATAACGTTTTAACTCCTTTATAAATACGTAAATTAGTATGAGCAACAAACATTTTTGAAGACAGTAACGGTTCATTTCCCTTGTATCGGATAGGAGTACAGGACTTTATCTGTGCAGATGCTCTTGCTCCTCCTGTTCGTGGCATTTCAACAATGTGCAAGGTTCCTTGTCAAATCTGTTGTAAGTGACCTAATCATGAGCAGCTTTCTGCATGTCCATCCTTTCATCTATAAAATCCTGGCTTCCCACTAACCATTTGGTTTCAATTCTAAATGTATGCTCTATTTCTCTTTTCCTCTCCCTTGTACCTCACTATTCCTGTAGTGCCCTTTTCTAAAGCGTCCTCTTGGACTGCCTGGAAATCCCTTCGCTTTCTGATCTGTAAGAAACCACTTTGTTGACAATGGGCATGCTCAGCCTGTGAAATAGTGCATGATTCCTGCCTCTGAGCATTCTGTGATCAGAATGTAAAGGTACCGTGTCATCTGCTAAAATTTTGTTCATCATGGTGTCTCCTAATTTTCCATTTAGCTTCCAGACCAGCCAGCCTTGATAGTGGCAGAACGTCCACTAGCAATAGCAATAACAATGCTTCACTCCATGAAGTCAAAGGTATGCTGTAGGTGAATTTACATACATGCTTCATTTCCATTATTCCCTCTGCAAGATCATCTATGTCGGTTAAAAAAACCCAAACCACAAAAAATTCCCACAGTGCACCACAGCAAGGTTTTCTTTAAGCATTTTACAGCCTTCATTCCCCAAATTAGGAAAAGGATACAAGTATTAAATAGAACTTATGTTTGCAATAAATATTAAAAGGATGATATTACTATATGTTACAAACTATTTTAAACCAAACCTAACTGAAGTAATGATGTTAAAAAAAAAAAAATAATTCCCTCCAAAATACTTTAAAATCACTTACTTTTAAGAAGAGAAGTTGCTCCATTTTTTTTCTCTTAGCATCGTACCATGTGTGTGCTGCTGCTGGTAAAGCTGTCATGTACAACACAAACCAGACAAAATGGCATATGTAATAACATCCTGTAAGCTTTTATATTCTGTTTTAAAAAGATTAATACTGTTCCTGGATTTAGCAATATTCTCTAAATTTCATAGGTTACAAATGAAACAACTATTTTTGTTTATAATGGCCATTCTAGCTGGAGACCATTGTACATATTCAGCTAGAACTCTGGCAATTCAAGACTTCATTTAATAAATGCAAGCCATGAATATTAAACAGTATCTGTTTGTTAGGAAATTTAGAGATGAATTAGTTTATTTTCTTTTGGATTACTCCCTTCTATAAAAGATTATTTTCGGTATTCCGTGCCCCAGTTTCTGTACGGTAATAGAAATTTCTGCTGTAAACAATTGATCTTTCTTCAAACTTAATTTCATTTCTCAGGAGTAATATGAAGTTGGAAATACTTGATTATTCATCAGGTTTTTTAAGCAACTCACAATTACTGAAAAATAAAAAGAATTGGTGTTGTGGGATTTATGTTGCATTTAATGCCATACGCTTCCTTAAAGTCACAGTTCTAAACTAGAAGCAATGGCAGAAACTGTTGGAGAAGCAGCATTCCTGAGTAGTTCTTGTTGAAGAACTGTGTTGAAGAAAATATTTTCTTGCCTTTCCACCATTTGTATTTCATTTAATGTAAAACCCATTAATAGTGTATTAGCTTGTATGTCTCACAGTGAGGCTGAAAAAGAGTGGGGGCGTATCTTTGGCCTCTGGGAATATAGTATTATGTAGATGGAGGCCCAGATTATAAGTGAAAGGTAGTTTTTTACTTAAAAGCTGTGTCATGTTTGAAGAGCTGTAAGAGGTAAGTCAGGGGAGTGCAATTGTATTAATATTACATTTGGCTTGAGTAAAAAAAGGACAACTGGATTTTTTGCAATTTTAAATAGAATTGTTAATGGACTCTGATAATGTTCCAGATTTGAGCAAGGCTATACTGTTTAACAGCTTTAATTTATTTTTCTTATTAAATACTTAATACCATTTACCCGAAAAGCAGGTGCAGTTAACAGTCAAAGCAGGCCACAGAGTCACAGCAGCGGAGAATTTAGTCTGCTACATGAACACGAGGCTTGGTCTAGCAGCAGCAGCAGTCCTATTCAGTATTTGAAAGGTCACACGAGGTCTAGTCCTGTGCTCCAGCAAACACCTGAAACACTGGATAGTCGTGGAAAACAGATCAAAAGTGGTTCCCCTGGAAGTGAAGTTGTTACCCTGCAACAGTTTTTAGAAGAAAGCAACAAGAGTACCTCAAGCGAGGTTAGTTTAAAAACTATTTAAACTACATATTATCTCTTATATGGGCATGGAATTAATAGAAGACTTACAGTGAGTAGAATAGCTTTAAAACTTTGTGGAGATACTGGTTATGCCTGCATTAAAAAGTAGTGTGGACTGTACCCTGATAAACTGTACTTGCTTTATGTATTACACATAAAAACATTTGGAATTTCACAGCTTGAATTGGGCTATTGAATTAGGTAAGAAAGTCAATCTCTACTGCACAAAATTGTCCACTGTACTGATGTACACTCCTCGGAGCTCAGATGGAAGGCCATAAACTTAGAGTAGATGTACTTCTTCCAGTTCAACACTTGTCTTCAATAATGGTTGTTGTCAGATTTGTCTTACATCAACAGGAAGGAAGATGCTTTACTTCATTCCCTGAGGAGAGAATCTTGTCTGCTGTAGTTGTGTCTCTTTATCTTTACTGCCAAAGAAAATCCCAGTCCTTGGAGCTCATTGAAATCTGAAAGGAAAAGGACGAAGAGAACGTTTCACTAAATCAGTGATAGTTTGTTAGAAGCCCAAAATCACCCTCTTCATTGCGAATTCTTGAATAGATTTGTCCTAAGTCTAGAAGCGCTATAGGATAAAGCAAGCCAGTTACTGAGACTAGGCCCTATCAAGAGTAAGGATCAGACTTAAGACCTAAACTTTTTTTCTAGATCTCAAGTTTTTTCTCCAAAAAGAGTTACTTGAGGGCTGTCCAGTTCAAATTTAGACCCCAAGGGTGCCTAAAGGTTACGTACTTTGTATTACTTTCTGAGAATTTTTGTCTTTGAGCATGTAGAGAATTTAAGCTTTTAGCTCTGGATGATCAGAGTAAGTTAAAATAATAGTCCATATGAAATTGCTTAGGAAGAGGAGTGATTGCGTGAGTGATGGCAGAGGGCAAGTGAGAAGATGAACTGGAAGCTTTGATCATCTGATTTGTTGAATTAATCAGTATTACAGGAACTAATTCCAGATAGTTATGATCTGTCTGACACCTAGTCAAAGTACTTCTAAGTTGTATAGAAAACTCATGAGTATGTACTGTAGGTGTTTAATACTGCTTTTGGATCTGAGAAATTAAACCCAAGACAACTTTTTAGAATTGTTTTTCATTTTTATCCACAAAGATTGCTTAAGAAAAGGTCAAAATTACAGTTTATAGATTTATAAGATGTTTTATGTTTTTGACAGATGAAATCTACAAGTGAAGAGAATCTTTTAGATGAAGTTATGAAAAGCTTATCTGAGTCTGCCGAGCTGACAGGAAAGGAAAAGCTAAGAAAACAACCATCTGCTGGTTGTGGTATTGTGCGGTCATTCAGTGTAAAAAATACAATCGATTTCGCAGATGGACGATCCATTAAACCAGAACAACTTGTAAGGCCCAGCCTTCGTAAAACTGAAGATACCTACTTTACTAGTTCTCCAATAAAATTTACGTCAGGCGCTCAAGGGAAGGCCAAATCAGTCAAAGAAAAGATACAAGCACCCGTATCACAGCGACAATCAAGAGATTGCAATCCTTATGCTACCTTACCTCGTGCAAGCAGCGTGATTTCTACAGCAGAAGGAACTACTCGAAGGACAAGCATTCATGATTTTTTGTCTAAGGACAGCAGGCAGCCTGTATCAGTTGATCCAGCACCATCCACCGCTGACAGGAGTGTTCCATCAACCTCTAGTGAGTACTCAGCACACCAGTTATCTTCTAATTTTATTCACTGTGTGGCTTACAGAGTAGATTGTGTTCCACAGAGCCATACAGCTAATAGAGTTAAACCACATAATTTAGGGTATAACTCTGATGTGCCTAAGACCTCAAGGATGGAAAGGTCAAATTTCTGTGAGAGAACTTTGCTAGGTACAAGTGTGTTTAGTGATAAAATCAGTGTATCTAGTAATAATGACAGCACAAGATCATTTACTGTGTCTCAGCCGTTTTTATCCCTTAACACTGAATTAGTTAGTAATATAAGTGGATTGCCTCAAAGATCGACATCAAAAAAACCTGATCAGGCAAATCTGTCAGCATTTAGATCAGTACCGAAAAATCAAGAACAGCCTTCTGCTAATCAGAAATCTGATCATAGTGACCCACAGTCAGTTCCAACTAGTGAATTTGTTCCTACCACCTGTGTAAACACTAGTGAGGCTGAATCCCCGCTCCTGGTTTCTGAAGATAATAAAACGGTGTGGTATGAGTATGGTTGTGTATGATAAGGAAGTTGTATTATTAAATATATATATATATAGTCTAATATGACATATATATATAGTCTAATACTACAACAACAACAAAAAAAATTATGTTGGATCTGTGGGTTGTTGTTTTCTAAGAACAATGGCATAGGGTTCAGTTGTGTACTCCGGCATGTTCGAATGTAAAAGTGTAACCTCACCAAAGTTTGCATGAAACATTAATTGCACTGTATATATTTTGCATGCCTTTAAGAGCCTTTATAATACAAGCTATATTTTTATTTGTCATGCATTACAAATATTTTGGTTTTTTCCTGTACGTTACTGAATGCATGTTAAATCAATCGCATGCTGCATTGACAAAATTGGCACAGTGAACAACATACTTTCTGGTACAAAGATGGTACTTTTCAGCTGTGCTCGTGCTTTCAGATTTATCAGGAACATATTGATTATGTACTTAAAGTAAAAATACTTCCCCCCCCTTTCTTTCAAAATGAGATGCTAATGAAAAGAAGCATTCAGAGATATTTCAGTGTCTTACTGCTTTCCTTTATGTCATGTCCTGGCATAAATGCACTTTTTACAAGGAACAAGTTATAGCCCGATAATTCAGTGCCTCTAGCTTGCACGCTAAATATGAATTACTGTTTGTACTCATTAAAATATTTGAACATCGATAAATACAGAAACCTTTCATAATCCTCAACATAAATGATCATTCTTAGGAAGAGGTAATAAATAGTCACATGATACACAGGGCTTGTAATGAAAAAATGACCATTTCCACCTTTTCCCTTCTCTGTACTTTGTATTTCCACCTCTGGTGTACAAACATGGTGAAGTGTATGGTTTTATTAGGAGTCAAATAACAGACTTATATGAGACTCCTTGTGATGTATGGTAATAAAAATCTGTATTGATGATGGTGGAAATTCATTTTTTCTTATTAGAAGTAACACTAATATAATAGAAAACAAGATATGTAACAAAATAACAGAAAAACTGTTACATTAACCCAGTTAAATAAAAGAAAAAAAACAACAAAATTGCTTGCAACGTCATGGGAGTATAGGAATGCTTAAGCAAATAACTCATTAAAACCCACATGATCAGATAAAGACAAATGTTGGAAACTAATTATTTAATATGCCTCTGTTTCTGCAATTGTTTCAAACTTCTCAATGGTAAATATAAACAGAGTTTAAAATTGTGTTGTACTTAAACTATGATTACGTGAGACTTTAGCCATTAGCACTTTTTTGCAAGAAGAAATAGTTACTGACAGCTATTGTAGGCCAAAATTCCATAAGCTATAAAAAAAACTGAATGCAAATATATCTAGAGGAAAAAATATTTTAAAATTAAAATAAATATTGAAAATAATGAATGTCATATTCTGATTTTTACCACTGAATTTATTTTGCCAGCAGTTTTGTGGTAGTCATGGTACTGCTATATGGGTTGAAATTGTTTAGTGCTGCAAATATACAGCTCCTGAAGGAAAAGCAGCAGCAGGCATCCTATATGTTAGTCTATATGGTCTCCATTTCATACAGGAGAATTGTTAATTCCAGAGCTCCAGCTACATTTCAAGGTGGGGAAAAGGAGCAAGGGGAGAGGATTGAATGTTTCAATGATATTCTGTGGAGGGTAAAATTACTGTTTCAGATGTCAAGCTGCCATCCTTTACCATGTCTGCAGGCATCCATTATTATTGGGCTGATACATTTCTCACTGCGATGTTGTTCACAGCATGCTGGTATTTATTGCTGCATTCCCTCTAGACTTAAAAAAAAAAAAAGGAAGAAAAGATCACTAAAAAAACTAAAAGAACCCAAATCTGAAATACATTCCTAATCTCATGTGCATTTGCTCTCACACAGCAAGACCACTGTTCTGATCTTGAGTCATGTCATTTGACTTCATTTCCTGAAGTTAATCTGTAGATGTGTTGAATTAGTTTTGAGATGAACAGCGCTGTTATCTGAAGTGATGTGTACATAATTAGTTTTGCAAGTTATTTAAAGAATTAGAGAAAAAAAAATCGTAGCTCTGAGAGTACTTATTATAAACTCATACTGTGCTTCCAGTATTTGTATTTTTCTTAATGGATTGCCAGCCTGTGTCTTGCAGCAAGACTGCTTGTTATGATCAGAGCAAGGTTTGTAGCTAAAGGTAGTATCTTTTGGTTAGATCAACTGCTATTGTTGGACAGAGTGGATAAGCTTTTAGACATGCCATTATCTCATTTGCCAGACCTGTCTTGCTGACATCCTTAGGCTGTCACAGCTACAAAAACCAGCAGTATTGTCTGCAGATGTGTTTATTATGAAATCTCCAGCATGACCACTGAACCCCAGTTGTAATCCCTATCAGGGCCAGGATCTAAAGAGGAATTTGAAAGGTTACCCCTGTACAGTGAAGTTAAAACTTGCTATCAAGGCAACAAAATAATTTTTTTTCCTTCTTTTTTTTTTAGCCACTGCCCATGGGGCACTTCAGTTTGCATTGTTTCGTTTCTGTTCACAGCACTTAGCTTTCACATCCAAACCAAATCTGATAGTGAATACTCGTGCTTGATATTTAATGCCTTTTTAGCCTGTGCTTTACCTTACTCTATTGGGGGAGCAACCTGGTCTGGTGGGAGGTGTCCTTGCCCATGGCAGGGAGGTTGGAACTTGATGATCTTTAAGGTCCTTTCCAACTCTAACCATGTTATGATTTTATGATTAAAACAGCTTCTCTTTTAAGCCCAAAGGGCTTCAGAATAACTGAGTGTTAGCATCTTTGAGTACTAGTGTCTCAGGTCCTCTATGGGACTTTAGACTAACCTTGTCTGGCTCAAGCTACTATTCTGTATTGTTTTATAAATTTGTGATGAATTACATGTCATTTCTGAGGATAATACCTTTTTGTGCTCCTATTTTTGCTCCGATGAGTTCAGCTGCAGCACAAAGAGCATGCTTCTAGAGATTTTTTATTGTTTCTGAAAAAGAAATTGTCAACATCTGTTCATTATATATGAAAGAAAACAAATGTTTTCATGTACAGAAGGATTATTTTTTCCTCCACCTTTCTGATTTTTGTGTTTTAACAGTACACACATTGTAGATGTCTTTTTTGGGCTATACTCAACTAGTGGAAGGATCTGTGAAATTGCTTTCAAACCCAATCACCACTGCTCCTCCGCAGTTCAAATGACTGGCTGTAAAACACACGGTGCACTTGCTTGGCCCTTGGTTCTTGCTGCCTTTAAAAACTATGTTAGTACTTTGCATGGTAATTATAAACACTAAATATGTAACTGCTGACCAAAAAAGGTTTTGTGGTTCAGGCTCGATAATTTGCTTGCTGTTAAGCGTTTGCTCAGTGCTTTGCTTTAAGTGGATAGAACATTAAAGTGCTGCCTTTTGCACGTTCAGACTGTTGCATGCAAAGATAATTTTCTATTTTGCAGATTGAATGTGAACATTTCTGGCAATGTGTACCAAGTAAAAAAAAAATACAAAGATGAGTTCCTTTCTCTGCTAGGTTCAGTCAGTCTTGGTTACATCTTACTGGTTTTTTTCCTTTTCATATAGGCAGAGATTTAGGGTTAGTGTGTCTAAAAGTTAAGTATATCTTACTGTGGCTTTGAAATAATACCTCGTTATTGTAAATGCTAAGATGAATTTTAATGAGTGTAGTTGAGTAGACATTTCCACTGAGTTTCTTCTACCCCTCTCCTCTGTCCTTTCCTCTAAAAAAAAGTATTTATATATCCTTTTGCTCTACTAATAAGTAGAATATATTTTAACGCATGAGGGGTTTTTTCATGTCCTGATAAACACAATTAATAACATTAAATGCTTTTCTCTGCAGATGTGGAAGCTATCCCAGAAAGCAGAAATTCAAAAAGCAGGTCTAGGGAGCAACAAAGCTCCTAATTCTATTACCCACTACATGAGATGTGGGCCAAGTGGTGAGTTTCCTGCCCAAAATGTAAATGAAATTAATCTCATTTACAACAAACTAACAGCATTACATATAAGAACAAGTGCACATGGCATTAACCAGATGTGAATACTGCTTGCTTAACTGACTTCTATCTTGCTTATTAGTTAAGGCAGAACAGGTTGTTTTACAGCAGTTATTTTATTCCCATTTGGCCTTTTGCCTGTAAAAAATTACATTTGTTTTTCAACTCTTGAAGAAGAAAGTTCAAAGAAATCACATTAAGAAGTAATATTGAAGTCAGTTCTCAGAAAGGGACAGATGAAGCTGAAAGAATATAAAAATGTATAAAGTATTCTATACTGTAAGGAAGCTGCCTTTTTATAAAGCTTGTCTTTAGCATTCTGTCCTTTTTACTTCATTAAAACATCTTTGATGCATGCTGTTAGTTCTGTTAGTGACTTAACTCTGTATTTTATACTTCTGTACTTTAAGCTTTTCTTATGTTCTTTTCTCTTTCTACCTTTCAACTGAACACAGAGAGAAAAGTGTCCTTCAGTATCTCAGTATGAAGCCTTTATATCTGAAGTAACAAGACAGCGACTGTAGGAGTCATTAATAAAATTTAAGGGAAATTTTTTACATTCTTCGTGACTAGAGCAGGCAAGAAATAAAAACCTACCTACCTTCCTTCCTTCCTTGAATCAAGGAGCTCTACTGGAGTCTACTGCCGAAAATTTGTAGATGGTCTTAGGAATTATTGCACATTGCACTGTTAAGATCTACTGAATAAAGGACAGTTCTCATCTCCCTAAGGACCAAGAATTTTGAGGTCTCAAGAATTACTCCAGGAAAAAAAATAATACTTCTTTCCTCTTCTGTTTATGAAATTAGCCACTTAATTGCTTAAGCTTCTGCTAATAATTAGCCAAAACCCCCCATAACTAGCAGTTTATATTTACTTCTGTAAATCTAAAATAAATGCTGTAGTATTTTGTTGCAATTGACTGTATATACAGATACAGAAACCTCACAGCTTACTGGCACTTCACTGCCTTATTTGGTTAGCATAATCTGCATGAAATTGCTCTTTGAAAAGTTTATGCTGATTTTTGTTGCATACTGCAGGAGAAAAATTTGTTTACATATATGAAAAAGTTCGATAACTAACAGAAGTGGGAGTCATGGGATAATCGTATTATATAGAAATTGTTTGTTGTTTGTTTTTCACATTCCCGAGTTATTCTGCATATATGTGTTCAGATGTTTCTGACAGGAAATTGTCAGGTATGATTTTTCTATAACCCTTATTTTAATATAAGATTGTTTCCAACAAACGGCGTTTCCAGGATAAGACTGTCTTAACGATGTTTCTGTATCGACTGTTTGGTTATTTGGGTTGTGTTTTTTTAGTTTGTCTTTTGACATGAGTAGATTGTGGCTTAGGAGGTTTCTTGATGGCAAAAAGAAATGTAAATAATATCATATGCATTTTACAGTCGGTTCCCTTTAAAGGTTATCTTTTATTAGTAAGATACGTTTTGTTCATTACTGATTTATATTAAAGTCAACAAATGTTATTGGTACATTCAGTGGTTGCATACATTTGTTGTCTGGAAAGCACTTGCAGAGAGCTCAAAGGAAGTGTACATGAATTTATAAACAGATCCAAAACGAGTTATCATATTACAAATCAGTCAGCACACTTGTATTTCTGTTCTAAAGGGTTAAGTTACCTGTGTAATCTTCTTAGTGTCCCGTCTCCCACTCTCACCTACAGCTCTCTCCATGCACCTGAGTAAAGGCGAGTGAGAGTTGTCTCAGAACCAGGGGCACAGGCTGCCTGTGGGGCAGGAGCAGCCGCTTTCCGGGGCCTTACAGCATCTGTCGGGGTGAGGTCTCAAGCTGGCAGGGACAGGAGGAACAGCAGTTTGCTCACTGGAGAGGGAATGCAGTTCAACAGATTCAAAAGCACACTGGCAAGTCATTTTTTTGTTTTCCTGAAATTTTGTCAAAAAGGAGGAAAAAAAAAAAAAAGGAAAATTCATTAAGCTTTAGAAAGGGAAATTTTCTTGCGACTTTCTTCTGAAATACTTTTTATAATATGATGTGCTAAACGATCTAGATCTAAGCAGAATGTTTTGGATTTACAGTATAAACACTTGGTTCAACCTAGGATTGTTTTCACAGAGAATTTAAATGTTTTTTGGTTATTTTTCTTAAATGAAAATACTGCCAATTTTGCAGCTGTCCACCGTCTAGAATTCCTATTCTTCCTCTGAAGACACTTCTGTGTTTTGATTAAATTCATTGGTTTATTTTGATAACCAACTCACTCTAGCATCTATTTCTGGTCCTTTAATCTCTGTCAAGATTTTGAGTGATTTCAGTGGAAGCGTAGTGATTTTTGCAGTTGTCAACATAACACGGGCCTGTACCCAGGTCATTTGTGTGGCCTGTAGGGACTCAGAGCTCAGGGCGCAGCCGAGATTCTCTCCCAACACCAAGCGAGGCCGACAGAGCCCCGACGTGCTCTGGGAGTCACTCTAAGCAATAAGAACCTGAGGTCCAGCCTGGTTTCTGTGCCATCCCTGTACTGCAATCCAGGCAGAGCCATAGGGACTGAAGGAAAAGTTGCCTTTATAGAATTTTGTAGGCAGATGCAAAATCTGGAATGCCGGTAGCCCTTGCTAAAGGCATAGCTCTTAGGAAGGAGAAATACCATAAGCGTTAGGAAGATGATATTTTCAAGCTCTTTTCAGGCTCTGATTGTCACTGGATTCTCCTAGCTCTCTTGGCAACAGAGGACCAATGCATTTTAAGCTGTTAAACCCTAACCATTTAGTAGTGTTACTATTTTTAGAAGAACGTGTGTGTCTTGAATTAACAGATTTAAACTGTAGTGCCAAATGCTGTTTGTATTCACAGAACTGGAGCAGTTGTGTGTTGAGGTAGATTCCCCGTGACCCTGGGAATCGGGCAAGAGGGGCCTAAAGCCTGGCATGGCAGGCACTTCTCTGGGCATGCCCAGCCTGCCCTCCCCGCATCTCCTGTCTTTTTATTTATTAGCTCAGCTCTTTTCTGTGTTCAGTAAGTTGGCCACGATTACCCGTCACAACTTCTGCACTTGCTTTTTGCATATTATTATGCCTTCTTAAAGCAGCTGTGCAGTCACAGCCAGTCACAAGCTTTATGGCTACTCTCTGACTGATAATGTGTATTAGAAATGAACCCCTCATCCAAAAACCGAAGGGAAGTTTGTGCGTATGAGAGAATCGGCAGGAGTTTGAGGACAGAATTCACCCTGCTTGGTTTTGGGTTCCATTTGCTAAATTAGCCAAAAAGCAGCACCAGGAATAGATTTACATTTCAGAGATTTGAATCTACTTCTCCCAGCAGTTTTCTTTTGCAAAGAAGTTTCAGAGACAACGAGCAGTCAGGAGGGTCTCTGGGCTCTGGTGATTTTTAGATTATTTTCTTTTTCCTTTATTAATATTTCCAGCCTGTGCCCTTACAACAAAATAAAAGCATAAATTTAATATGGGTGCCGCTTTACATTTTCTGAAACACAAATTCCTAGGGAAAGAACACAGCAGCTGCTGGAGAGCCTACGAGAGTGTACACACAGCTTTTTACTGCAAGAGTTGCCAAATCTGTCACTGCTAGTTCAAGATGACAAGAGGTTGTAGTACTACACTATTTATCATTTTTATTTACTTTTCTGATAGTCTGCTGAGATTTTAGTAACATTCCCAACACCTATTGTTTCTAAACTTTTTTCCAAGACGTGATGCAGCCTCAACAAAGGAGCTCGTGTATGATTTTTAGAGTTAGGTGATAATATTTATGTAAATAATGCTTTGATATTAATGAAACTGCCTTAAAGGAATGTACCTAGGTGTGAAACAAAACTTTAAAACTCTTATTTAAAACTGTAATTTCCTTTACATATTGGGGGTTTTTTTTAATGTTTGCCATTGTATACATTTATTAATGATGTTATTAAAATGCCAAACCAAATAACTTTTATTCTTATTTTGTGTGTACATTTATACACACACTTCCTGGAACCTGCTGTTGCTGGCAGGATGTTGGTGTTAAGTGATGGCGTTGTGGTCAGTTGGTGTTGTGTTCAGTATTTCTGCCAGAAGGAAACCCATAAAACTGTAGCAGAATTTTTCTGGACAGTGTGTTGTTTGTTGTGTGTTGTTTATTTGTATAGACCTGTGTAGCTTTCAACTATACGCTATTTTGGTATTATTTTTTACAAAAAGACACTAATTTCATAAGTAGATACAAAAAAAGAATCATTACAGATCTGCCAAATGTAATATTTGAAGCTTTGATTTTGCTTGGTCATTATTTTTGCCTAGTTGAGTCTCAGAATCTCTTCTGAGGACAGACACAGTACAGATTTTTGAGCTTCATGAAGCACAATAAACTGCTAATGTGCACGTCTTTAAAACAATTTTTCACATTTAAAGCTTTCTGGATTTAAAAACCTTAACAAGTCAAACTTAATTTTTATTTTTTTTTTAAGTGATAAAGGATTTTAGGGTACCACAAAGAAGAAACCTTACAGGGGAGAGGAAGAGAGAGTGGCAGGCAGAGGGTAGGATAAATTTTACTTGTAAAGCCACGTAAGGCTGTATCCGAGTAGCTAATTCAGTAACGCACTTGTCAATCCAGAGTTCAGTAATCCACCCAATATTCCCAAATATCAGATGTTCCTTTCAGTCTTTTATTTAGTAACAAATGTAAATTCACATGTATCTGGACATCTTTCTAGTGACTTTTCCTATTCATTCAGCATTTTAGATCAGTTCTTTCACGTTTGAGACAACTGTCCATATAGGTGGGTTTGCTTTGGGTCCTTCTAAGGTGGAAGGGAGAACTTTAAACCACTGTATCATGATATATTCTGTTAAGCTCATATCTCTGAGAACAGGTGCCAAATCCTTCAGAAATGAAGGAAACCATGGTAAGGATTATTGTGAACTAACTTGCCTTGCCCTAGAAGAAGCTTTTTCTTTATATAGCTAATGGTAGTTGTTAATTCTGTAGAAGATCCCACTTTCTTAATAGGAGGAAAAAACCAGCCCGACACACAACTGTTGATGTTCTCGTAAAACTGTCTTGGCCATATAGAATGAAACTGAGCCAAATTGCCTCATTTTTGCCTTGGTTTTGTTTTGGGGTTTTTTTGAGGTGTTTCCCTTTGTCATTGTTAGTGTTGCATCCTTTAGTGTGATGCAGTAGCAAACAGTCATCCAAGATCTCAAGCCCTTTTGTGTGTTTTTTCTTATATTCTTCATTTCCATTCTGTCTCAACTTGTGTTTGCACTGTTTGCTTGCCTTTAGGCATAGTTTGAACATGACATATTTGTTAGGCTGTGTTCAAAAGCCCTTTTCCCCCTCGTCTTTGGATTTTGTCCCTCACTTTCACTACTCCCCATCTCTGGGTTGTGGTGGGTGCTCGTTGGCGCAGCGCACGTACTGGACTTCATGGAGTTTCTGCTGCTTCTGTCTTCAACACAAAATCTGTTTGAAGGGGGTTATATTCCTTTAGGCAGGAGAGGAGAAAGAATTAGATTAGAAATTTAATGTTGAGAATGTACCGTTCTTGTTCTTGTGATAGTACTAAATATATATTCTCTATTGAAAGCCAAATCAGCCTCCCCTCAACCTCTTCAATACACGAATGTTTGTACGTGTGGTCCCCTTCTCCTGAAGGGTGAAGCTCAAGCACAGCTACTCGTTGTACCATGGAGGCGCTGGCTAAGGGTGTGGATGCACATCCTCCACAGGTCCATGAATCTGTAGAAATTGTATACGAAAGTTAAGACAGTTCCAGGTTTTATTAACTTTCCTCCCAGGTATCAGCAGGACGTACTACACCTGGTCAGGAGCCCACAGTGATGTTGTTCCTTGGTGCTCTTCTGACAGTGGGGAGGCACTAGAGATGGGTCACACCTGTTCTCATGGGCCTGTTACCAGGTAAATTATTTCACAAGGGGAGGTAGTGTGAAAGTGAAAATGCAACTAAAAACCTAGACAATCAAACGTGCTTTCTGTAGGGTAGCTAAGTTGGGGTTATTCCTAGGTAAAAATAATAAAGCAGTGCGTAGTAGGGGATAAAGGGGTTCAGCTGCACAATTTTAGACATCTCTGTCCTGTATGTATTGACAAATATTTTATAACTTTTAAATTAACTTGTTATTTCTTAATGATGTTAAGTTTAAACCTTCAAGGCCAGTACCACACATGGAAAGTTACAGTTTTATCCATTTTATTAATAAACAGTATAACATTATTCAAATAATGCCTTTTCTACTTCTGATTACTTAATGGTAGATTGCAAACATGTCTTGCCTTTTTACAACTATTCTGTTAAGCTTTTAGTACCTGAAGACAGTATTTTTTCTCACCAGATTATACAATATATAAACTTACACAATTGGAAAAAATGGAGTATGCTTTCTCTCCCCCCCAAATTTTATTTGCAATGAGACTTTCACCAGTTTTGCTCTATAAAATCTAAGCCTAGTAATACAAAAGTAAACTTTGTCTAATGAATGTCTTCATCAAAATGTATGATGATGGGCTCATGGCCTGTAGATCTCACGAACTTCAAAAAGTCGTCGGGACTTAAGCCCATGGTTGCAGAGTTTGTCATCGGATGGAAATATACCTTTTCGTGGCCACCTTCCACAAAGCCAGCGTCCAGCACAAACCTCACATCTCCCTGGTCACAGAAGAGGGCTAAGGGTGTCGCACAGCCCTGGCCCACTTTAAGCTTCTCCAGCATGGCGTTTTCATCAGCAAATCTTAGGTTTCCACTCCCAACACCCAGTTTTTTAGCAAGATCATTTAAATTGACTTGCCTGTTGTGCAGAACAGTTACCAGCCAAAACCCTTTCTTCTTTTTGTCTTTAAGAAACAGGTTTTTACTGTGACCTCCTTTCATATGTTGGACATGAGGCATCATTTCTTCAACAGTGAACACCTGGAAAATACAGTCAGTGTAGTGTGAGACTTTTTCACATTGGACTTTGAGCTGTGTCCTGGCAGGTATCTTTTATTAAATCCTTGGAAAATCCCAAATGTTACACTCAGCCTCAAATTGTACCCTTTGATGAAGGGTTCTTTTATGTTGAAAGGAATACAAAGTGACAGATGGCTCCTGCCCACTTTCCGAATTGTTTGTGTTGCAAGAATATTGCGCTTTAAAAATGCAAAAATGCAGCCTGATAGCAGTCCTTTTGGCAGATCCACCCCAAGCAGACAGGAATGGTGCAGCGTGTGCACTTTTCACCAAAAGGAAGTTTGGAAAGTGTCCTAGACACTGGTGACTCCGTGGTGAAGACGTGGATGGGCCATAGGAGGAACTGAGGGGGAAAGAGGGTGAACGGCCCAGAAGAACCCAAAAACATGCTGTCAGGCCCAGCGTCTGTGGGTCCAACAGAGAAATCCCATATTGATAAATAAGGCCTCAAACTGCCCTGTAGCCCGCGCTGCCCTGGTGGTAGGTAGAATTTTATTTCAGGAGGACCCGGAGGATGCCAAGAGAGGGGACGGCCCGTACCTGGGGATGCTCGGCGGTTACGGCGGCGATGCCCAGGTCCCGCAGCCGCTGCTCCAGCGCCTCCCGCAGCTCCGGCGCCGCAGCCATCGCCTTCTTGCCGGTGCGGGGCCGGGTGAGGGGCGGGAGCGCCGCCACGGCCGCCCCTTCCGGCGGGTGGCGGCGTGAGGTGGCGGCGTGAGGTGGCGGCGTGAGGAGAGCGGCTCCGGAGGGAGGTGGGTGAGGGGTTTGTGAGCTGTGATGCATCTGCAGGAGGTTTTGATAAGGAAAATAAAACCCCCAGAGCTTCAGGGCTGGGCACGTTTCGTGTTTCTTCAGGCAATCTGCCTCCTTCCTTGTCAAACAGCCCCAGCAGAACAACGCGTGGCTTTCACCTCCAGCCTGAAGTGTGCCGGATTGGGTTCAAAACAGGTATATGTTTAATATATACCTATTAAATTTTTTTGGTACATGTGCTTACTGTAATTTCAGGTGCTAGCTTGTTGCCTAGCCTACAGTTTTGCTAAAAATGTTGCTGCCAAGTAAGGAATTTAAGATAAATTCAAACCTAGAAAAATCAAGGCGAAGTCTTTAGTTAATGCTACACACTAAAATACGATAACTGCAGAATCACAGCATGGTTAGCGTTGGAAGGGACCTTAGAGATCATTGAGTTCCAAGCCCCCTGCCATGGGCAGGGACACCTCCCACTAGAGCAGGTTGCTCGAAGCCCCATCCAGCCTGGCCTTGAACCCCTCCAGGGATGGGGCATCTACAGCTTCTCTGGGCAACCTGTTCCAGTGCCTCACCACCCTCACAGGAAATAATTTCTTTCTAGTATCTAATCTAAATCTCCCCTCTGCCAATTTAAAGCCATTACCCCTTGTCCTGTTACTACACTTCCTGACAGAGTCCCTCTCCAGCTCTCCTGTAGGCTCCCTTCAGATATTGGTAGGTTGCTATGAAGTTTCCCTGGAGTCTTCTCCAGGCAAATAATAATCAAATGTTTAGCTTTTTTTAAAAGCAACCAATAATGGCCAAGAATTGTGACTAAGGGATAGCACCAAGGATTAACAGCTGTATCGCTAAGCAGAAAATGATCCAACATTGTCCTGACCTGTGACATCGGAAATTACTTGGTTCTCAGTTTGCCCTTCAGGAGAGCAAGCAACCTGTAATAAAGCTTTAAATTAAACCCATGAATCCATGGGGAGGAGGCAAGTGGGTGTAACCCCATCCCACGCCGACTGCCAGAGCCCTGCGGGGGGCTCGGGGGCAGCGCACGGGGAGGTCTCCAGGCAACATCCAACAGATCAACTCAAAAGGCAGATTTGCAGCAAGCTCTGGTGACTGCTTTGCAGGCTACATTTATCTTTCGGCCTACGATATTTAAGCTTTTTTTACTGTGATTTATTTTTTACTTTATTTTTGCTGTGGAGAAACCCTCAGGGTCGCTGTGCATTTTTGGGTACCAGTTTATAGCAGGCACACTTCTCAGCAGGTGGTGCCTTTAAAATACAGGACAGGTTTTTTTTGTCAAACTCGGCATAAATGGTCAAATACTTGCCGAAATGAGATACTGAGGGCAGCGGGATACGTAGCTACTGCCTACTGCCAGCATGTGGGAAACCACCAGTGTGAAGTGCCCCAAGCCCCACATTTACAGACAAAGCACGTCCCATACACAGCTCACACTTAATGCTGAGGAAATTACCCTTATTATTCATTAACACGCCGCTTGCAGCCGCCTGATGGAGATGGCCACAGAAACAGAGCTGTCCCAAGCGGGCCCTGCAGGGTGTCACTTGGGATTGTCTCTGGGTTTTACAAACGGCATTGATGAAGGAATGTGAAGGATTTTTTGAAAACCACTTACAGACCTTCATCTTAGATTTTTTTTTTTTTCCCTGGCTCATTAAGTGCTATTATTGTATCGCCAAATTAGAGCTTTAAACCAATCAGCCATATTAAATCCCAGAATGATCAAATCACAGAATGTTTTGGGTTGGAAGAGACCTTAAAGAACATTGAGTTACAACCTCCCTGCCTTGGGTAGGGACACCTCCCACCAGACCAGGTTGCTCCCAGCTCCATCCAGCCTGGCCTTGAACACCTCCAGGGAAGATATCACTATATTTTAATTTATTCATGAAAAGTCTAGGAGTATGAACAAACACAGCACCTGGGATGCCATATACACAAAAAAACATTATCAGACTTAGATATTGGTATCAGACTTAGATATTGAGGGCCTCCATAGACATTAATCTTTCAAAACTTGTGTCCGGATTGGCGGAAACAGTATTGTCTTTACTTTTCTGAATGAAGAGGTTGCGCAGGGTCCATCCTTTGGAAATCTTTAAGACCAGAAGGGATAAAGCTCTGAGGAACCTGCTCTGATCTCAACGCTAACCCTGAACCGGCGGGTTGGGACTAGACACTTCCTGAGGTCCCTTCCAAACTATGAAAGAACTCAATAAAAGGCTGATCTGCAGCGTCCAAAGATCATGATCACTCTTAAACAGTCGCTTAGAAGTGATTCTCTAGTTCCCGTTCTTCAAGGGATAAAGCTTTAGATTGGAGGCGGGCAGGAGGGCATTGCAAAGAAAAGCCACTCTCTCCTGTTAGACAGGAGAAAACCAAATTCGATGTGTGTGTATTTGTATTTATATTTATATAAAAGCCCGGAAGCCACCACCCCGCCTCCTGTGAGGGGAGGTTCCGCCCCCTCCCAGGCAGCCAACCGTTGGGGCGCGCGCGCCGCCGGCCGCCACTGCGCCGGCGCTGTGCCCTCGCGCTTTCCCCCTCCCAACTCCTCTCCGCGCCTGCGCAGAGAGCGGCCGCGCCGGCGCCAGGCAGGGAGGGCGAAGTGGGGCGGGAAGGGGGCGAACGGGCGCGGGGCCTGTCAGGGCGGAGGGAAAGGGGGGCGTGGGGTAGGGGTAGGCCGCTTCTGCGGGAGCTCGGCGGCCTTGCAGCGGTGTAGTCCTGCTGGCAGCAGGATGAGGCGGTTTCTGAGGTGGCGGTGGCGTCCCCGGGGGGGGACAGGGACGCGCGTTGTTTTGCGGCAGCGGACACAAGGATGGGCAGTAGAAGTCAGAGGGGGAGCGGGCCGTCGGCGGAGGGGTCCTTTGCAGGGGGCAGCACAGGAGTGTCTCCTTTGCCGGGAGTAGCCTGGCGTGGATTTCTCCTCTGGGAGCTTCTCCGGCCTTGCCTGGCCCTTATGTCCGCTTTCCCTGCAGGCAGCGTCCTGTTGCAGCTGCTGAGGGGTCCTCGGCTTCACCGATCCCGCCCCTTCGGAGTTGTCTGTGGCGGTAGCAGTTGTTTTTGGTTGGTTAGTTTGTCCTCTGCTCGCTTCCTGCGGGTGTCCGGACAGAGGAGAGTTTTTAAAGGGATGGCAGGCATTCCGAGAGGAATCGATAGCATTTCAGTTGTTGGGAGATGGTACGAAGCCACCTGCGAGAGAAGTCATGGAAGGTACAGAGAATGGCATCACTGAGCAGAAGGACAAAATAAGCAGCTCTGCACAAGGAGAAGAGTTTGAATAGGAAACTTCTACTGAATAGTTAGCTAAAATGATTCAAAGTTAAGATGGTTAAAGCAAGATGTGAGATGAGCTGATGGATGCATCTTGGAAAGCTTATTTGCTAAGCCAGGGCTTAGCCTAAGAGGACATCTCTGTCCATGTGTCAACACCGGTATACTACAGTGCTGCAGTCTTTTAGTGGCAGTATATGCACATGTAAGTGAGGGTGGTGAGGCACTGGAACAGATTGCCCAGCGAAGTCGTGGATCCCTGGAGGGGTTCAAGGCCAGGTTGGATGGGGCTTTGAGCAAACTGCTCTAGTGGGAAGTGCCCCTGCCCATGGCAGGGGGGTTGGAACTTGATGATCTCTAAGGTCCCTTCCAACCTGAACCATTGTATGATTCTAAGTGTCATTTTGCAAGTGTGTTTTACTGGCTTACAGAGGTAGCTTGCATCTGTATAGCGTGAGGAGTGCAAATGTCCCTCCTTTTCTGGGTAGCATCCAAGAACTGGAAATGGGGACTTCAGAAGTTTGTATTAAAGATTAGTGGAGATAGGTGAAAGATTTGTAAGCTGTGATGATCTGTGTATCTGCAGTGGGACAGTGAAAAAAGGTGAAGCACTTCAGGAAACTGAAAAACTGGGAACAATTACTATATAGTTCACTTTCTTCAGCATTGAAGAACCTGTTTTGAAACAATAACACTTATGCCTTATGTTCCTGTCTGCATTATTGTATGAAAGAGTATCTTCAGGCTTTGAGACTAATTTCAATGTGTCTTTTGTGTTTTCAGTGAGGAAATGAATCGAGGGTTGATACTAAAGTTTGAAAAACTGGTCCAGTTACGTGGTGCTTGCCGGCAGCTGTGTACTCTCTCCTATAGAAGAGTTAACAGAGCACAATGGAAGCCTGTGCAGTCATCTGCACATCCCGTGTGGTCTGTTCTTCTGTATCCACAGTTCTGGCAAAAAGACAAATTAATCAGTATTGCCTTATTGCAACACAGACATCTAGCTACAAAGGAGGTAATTAACAAAATCCTATAATCTCTGGTTTTCTGTGAAATTTCCAAGTACAAGAGCTCAGTTTGGGCATTTTAATTACCAAAAGAAAAAGAGAGCTTTATAAATGAATATAGAGAAGTTGTTATAAATTCAGTCGATAAAATGTACTTAATGTATGACTGCATTGTGCCTCCCTCTCAAATATTGACTTAAAGCACTTTTACCAGCAGCATCATGAGTCTTGCAGAGGAAATTATCACAAACAAAAATGAAAATTATTTTGTTGAAATGAAAAGAAGATTTAGTATGCTATACATTTTAAATATCCAGTATGATGTGTTAAGTCATACACTTATTGTAATCCATTAGTATTGTAGTAAAAAAGATATGTTTACATATGGCTTAAGATCATTGTCTTTTTAATGTTGTTTTTATTATTTCTTAGTTTATGCCAGCTATGTGTTCCTCTATACGTGTCTAATTCCATGTAGGAGACAAAAAAGAAGAAAAAGAAGATACCACTGACAAAAGGTGAAGTGGAAATAAGGCAGAAGATGACTGTTGAGGAACTTGCACTGGCTATGGGTAAAGGCATAGGTGAGAGCCTGCTCTGTTGTTTGAGATTGAATGAAACAAACCACTTGAAACCTGTCATCCCACTTCCATGAGTGGTAAAGGCAAAGATGTCTATGATAGCACTAGTTAGTGGTTGCTAATCTCTCCCTTGGCAAGGAAGATTGTAACTGTAACAGATAAAAAGGTTGGTAGACACAGTGGCAGACCAAAGAGAAAAAAAGTTGGGCTGTCCAAATTCCCAGGCAAGACACTTCAATGAGAGGAAGCCAGGCCTCCCTTCTGTCCCCAGCACTAAGGCTTCAGATCCATGGTGGCTGCTGTTTGTGACTGTGTTCCCCAAGTGCTAAATTATTCTGGAAGGAAAAAAGTTGCACCTTGATTTGTTGAAGCTGGACTCCAGTGGCTAAAGAGAGAAGGTGCAAAAGAGCTTCATCCCATAATCCAACCCTGAGATACTCGCCTGGGAGTAAGAATCCTGGATTCAGGAGCAATATGTATTTCATTAAAGCGGTTGTTTAATTAACAGTGATCAAGCAGAACTTGTCTGGAAACACTTGTTATTGCTCTAACAACTGGGTTACAGAAGGAAGCTTGTGATTTTAATCTCTTGAGCCATCCCTGGTTGTACAGTGGCTCAGCTTGACCAGTCTTCAGGTGTGTTTTAGGGGGGTTGTTAGCGTGTTTTGACTATTGACATATGAAGTAATTTCATATGTGTATAACGCCCATGTCTGATCTCTTTTTATCCAGCTGGGTGCTTTTAATGGCAAACTTCCCTCTCAGCAATGAGGAGAGAAGCAGAAAAGTCTGTCATGTCTTGCATTGTCATGTCTGTATGTTTCTGAGAGAGATTTGTAGGGATACTTAGGTCAACATGTAGCAATTTCCAGACTACTGCAGTATGTTGTGTGTTTCTACAAACAAAAAAAAAGGTAGCATATGAACTGACTTACCAAGGTTCTTTCCTTCTCAAATCACGTCTTGGGCATTTGGGTTTAGATGAGTTCCAGTTGTTTTGTTAATGGGAAAGTAAGATGTGAAAAGTACGATGTAGCATCTAATGAGGCAGTCGTTTTCAGTTAACATTTCTGAATCAAGTTCTTCTCTGCAAATATGTACTGTAACAGGAATTTTTAGATAAATCTAACTGAAGCAAAAATGCTTGGTGAATAAAACATTAGCGCAATATAAACTGTTAATGAAAAAGTCTTAAGGTGTATGAAGTATGTAGATTTGTGGGGGGTTTATGTCCCATGTGTTTTTGTGACTGTAATTGTTAAATGCCTTTATCTTTTCTTCAGATCATATTTATGAAGCGCTGCTATACACAGACATTGACCTTGATTCACTAGAACCAGATTCCATCTTATATGAAGACCATATCAAGCTAGTTGTTAAAAAATCAGGAATGAAGTATAAATCAGCAAAACTGAAAGAGGAAAAAGAAAGAGAAAACACAGATGCTGTGAAAAGGTAAGCTGTGAACTGTTCTTTTGGACTCTCTTTATCCTTCTTGTTTGTGCAAGTGTTTTTTGTGTTCTGTATTTTCTTTGTCCTGACGTTATGTTGATAATACCTGATACAGTTACAATCTGATAATATTTAAAAGATAAGGTTTACTATTTTGGTTTCTTTGGCCGTAAAACTGATACTCCTATTTGATGTGGTTTTGCTGAACTTTTTCTATGCTGTTTTCTGAAGAAAAGCTAGTTCTTCTTTGATGTACTGAATTGCATATTAATGGATGCAGCAGTAAGACTATCAGGGCTAACGGTGAGGTGTAGGTTGGATTTGTGGTCGCGCTGGGGAGAATCCAGGCACATCTGTTCATCACTGGGTTCTGGTAAATGCCTCTTCATTAGCTATAATGGGCATGCATGTCACTCAATGAACTTTTTTTGGTATTTCCAAAACCACGTTTTGGTTTTAATCATAGGCCTCCTGCAGATCCAGCGGTATTAACCCCACGGCCCCCGGTTGTTACTATCTTGGGCCACGTTGATCATGGGAAAACAACCTTACTCGACAGCCTACGAAAAACTCAGGTGGCATCAATGGAAGCAGGAGGCATCACGCAACACATTGGTGCTTTTCTTGGTATGACCCAAGTGTACGTGCCGTGTCTATTAAACAGTTTTCTCTCTGTCTTATCTAATGGTTTGACTTGCTGCAGTTTATTGGGGGAAAATGTTGCAATAGAAACGGTTCCTATGAAAGCAGAGAAATAGGAAATCATAACTTGTGATAACTGCCATAACTAGGCGGATGGAACTTTGAAGTGGATTGTCTGTGCAGTTGAAATTATATTTAAATTGTTTTGGATTATGAAAGATCCCAAGACACTCTTTCTTTCCTGAGGAGTTAAAAGCAGCTTTGAGTTCCGTGCCAACTGTTGTGTCTGCCAAAACCATGTCATTATTATTAAAAAAAGTTCTTAAAGGAGTGATGCTTGATTTACAGTAGGTCAGATAAAGCTATGTGAAATGTTGATTTTAAAATCTCCTGTATACGTTTGTTCACAGTGCATTTGCCTTCTGGGGAAAAGATAACTTTCCTTGATACTCCTGGACATGCAGCTTTTTCAGCCATGCGAGCAAGAGGTACCCACGTTACTGACATTGTCATACTAGTTGTAGCAGCAGAAGATGGAGTTATGCAACAAACTGTAGAATCCATTCAACATGCTAAAAATGCAGGAGGTATGGTGTTTAAATTAGTTTGGAAGTGAGTGGCAAGCCCCAGTACACAAAGTTGATATGAACAGCATGCGTTACTATGCTGTTCAAATAAAGAGCACTTTGCAAATGTTTATTGACCTCAAAATAAACTCTTTGAACTGGAATCCACAGAACTTAGGAAGTAATTGTTGCAGTCATGTTCCTTCTCCCCTGGGATGGGATGGTATTTGAAATATACTGAATGTTGCAGTAGTACATAAAGGTAATTATTTTGCAATATTTTGCAAGACTTGCAGTTTTGTGAGAAAAGCACTTGTAGGTGTGTGTGTGAGGGGCTTACTGCTGGTTTTTTATTCCCTTCCCTACTAGGATAACTCCTCCACCTTACTCAAGGTAGCTCAGCTCTCGATGACTGTTTGATAGACACCAAGTGAGATGATTTGTTCTAAGGGATCATAACTTTCTTTTGCCTTTTTTTTTTCAGTTGTGCTAGTAGCAGCAAGTTTTGGTCAGATTGGTAATGAGGTTTTTTTTTTTGTTCTCTTTTTAGTTCCTCTTATTCTTGCAATTAATAAATGTGACAAACCTGAAGCAGATCCTGAAAGAGTAAAGAAGGAATTGCTGGCTCATGATGTGGTGTGTGAAGAGTTTGGAGGTGATGTCCAAGCTGTAAATATTTCTGCACTCAAGGTAAAGCTTTGGTGGAAAAATATGATGGTCTTCATGGGTGTCTAATATGTGCATACAGCTGCATTTTTATTTGGCAGCAGGAAAATAAAATGCTTATCTTCCTGGTATTTGATGCCTTACCATAAGCTAAGTGCTGCTGGCTCTCACCAGAATTATTTGAAACATGTTCCTATCATATTTTAAGCTTAGACCTTCAGGGAGCAATAATACTCTTTTGGAAATTTAGTGGATATTTTGTCCTAATTGCTGTTTCTTCATATATTTGCTCATTGTGTGAAATCAGTGCAAAATCATGGGTAAATACATAGTTTCCTAACACGTGCCTAATTGCAGGAACATAGGTTTGTAGCGGTCTTACAAGATTTACCATTTTATCCTTGCAAACAATTGATAGCTCAAAACTGAACTAAAACCTGAACTTCCATGTTGTGGTGGCTAAAGCAGCTTTGTCCAAACTGATGCAGCAGTATCTTAGCCTTATTGCTGTCTTTCTAAATTTCCTAAAATTTCAGACAAGTTCAAGACCCTTTACACTTTAAAATAGGCACACATAAAAATTGGCTCTCCATTTACCTCTGTAGCACATATTGTGTCCCTGTGGATCCTGTTGTTGTCTTACAGGTCTGTATCTGCTGACTGGCAGCTGTCTCTTTGTATCTGGTCTTGAAAATGTAATTAGAACAAAGGGAAAAACAACAAATCCAAACAAACAAACAAACCCAAACAAACAACACAAAACCCCACCAAAAACCAGACCAACAGTTTTGTCTCATTGTGGGGAGTCTTGACTGAGTGGTAGACGTCACCAAGTTTCAATTTGGGTGTTTAGGTGTTTTGTGGGGTGTTGTGGTTTTTTTTAAATTTGCATTCCTAATATAATTGTAGCAGAGTATTGCAGGGTCTTTTTCTGCATACTTAACTCGGATGCTATGAACAGAGAAGCAAGGAAACTGTCATTCCTAATGTTTTGTGCATTCTGGACTGGCTGTGTAGCAGTCTGATTAAGAGTTCATTACTTCAGTGGCTTCTGGCCTTGAAGGCAAAGGGATCTCCTCTGCTGGACTGTATTGCATTGTTACAAGTTACAAATTAAATGGGGGGATTTGGCAGTAAGATTTCAACTTCTGATCTTGCTTTATTATTCCTCTAATTTTTTTTTTGTGTGCGTGTGGTTTTATACAGGGTGAAAACCTGATGGTTTTAGCAGAAGCAACGGTTGCTTTAGCTGAGATGTTGGAACTGAAGGCGGATTCCACTGGTCTGGTTGAGGGGACCATAATTGAGTCCCGCAAAGACAAAGGGAAAGGGTAGGTAATCTGTTGCCTTTACAGTTTTAATGAAGCAATTCGTAACAACACAGAGATACTCTTCAGGTGGTTTGTACCTCATATTTATGTTTAAAGTTGAACTTTGTTGTTGTTGCTAAATAAAACTGTAACAGTTTCTTTGCTGTGTTTGTAACTAAAGGATTGGAGTGTTACTGTCCAGCTTGATAGCCAGAAAAAGAACCAATAGGGCAAATTTCATCATTATCACCGAAATAAAATCCTGTAAGCACAGGAAAAAGTTTAAAATGCTACAACGGATGTGTTTTTTTAAATGCCATTAAAAAGTAGGAACGAGGAAGTTGACAGTCATAATACATATATAGTTTTTGGATAATTGTGTGTAACATGACGTTTTATTCTTTAAAATATTCTTCTGCAGGTTCTCTGCCAACAAGGTGTGCTTGCTCTCTTTAAAAATGAACCGAATTCTAGAAAGTTGTTGGGGTTTGGGCTCATTTTGGAGTGGGGTGCCACTTAATATGTTAAATCAGCCCGTTGCTGATTTCACAAATCACAAGCCAACTTTTGCATTGATCTGCAGAAATGAAAAGAGTATGGGACAGGTTTGGGGCTTTTTGCAAGTCACTTTAAAATTTTATTAGCACTCTAGTAAAATGTGCCACAGGAATGTTCTGCCTGTGATTGATCACAAGTATGTTCTGCTTTGTGTTTGCTAACTACACTAACTGTGAAAACAGGGAGAAGAGTCACTTTAATTTGGTCTGTTATTTTTTTCCGCTGCTCTTCACTAGTCCAGTTACCACAGCCATCATCCAAAGAGGAACTCTGAGAAAAGGCTCAGTTCTGGTTGCAGGGAAGACCTGGGCAAAAGTGCGTTTCATGTTTGATGAGAATGGCAAAGCTGTAGATGCAGCTTCTCCAGGCATCCCGGTGGAAATCATGGGCTGGAAGGAAGTCCCTTCAGCGGGAGATGAAATCCTTGAAGTAGAATCTGAAGTATGGAAGGAATTCTTTAATGGGAAACTTACATTCAGTAAGGTGGATGGGAAGGGGCTGAGTAAAAAACAAGTGATAGCTTTCATTCTAAATAACCTGGGAAATCTGATGAATGATGAAGGCCAAGGATGGGTGTTAAGAGACCTGAGATAGGTGTTCTGTAAGAGGGATGAGTATCTTTGTATTCCCTCTGTATTTCCC
>BJBW01011732.1:0-15412 GCA_004320125.1 Scolopax mira
CCTCATTTTTTGTTGTGTGGGTGTCTATTTTTGTCAGTTGGGTTGACGGTTGGACAAGATGATCTTTAAGGTCCCTTCCAACCTAGAAGATTCTGTGATTCTGTGATTCTGTGATCGAGCCTCACCTTGAATGTCTCCAGGGAAGGGGCCTCAACCACCTCCTGTTCCAGTGCTCCACTACCCTCATTGTAAAGAACTTATTCCTAATATCCAATCTAAATCTGCTTTTCTTCAGTTTAAACCCATTCCCCCTCGTTCTGTCACTGCAGGCCTTTGTAAACAGGCTCTCCACAGCCTTCCTCTAGTCCCCCTCAGGTATTGGAAGGCTGCTATTAGGTCTCCTCAGAATCACAGAATCACCTAGGTTGGAAGGAACCTTTTCAGATCATCTAGTCCAACCCAAAAAAACCAAACAAACCTACACACACAAAAAAACCCACCCCACTAAAAAACAACCAAACACACTGACCACCACCACATCCACACCACACAAAACACCGCCCAACACTAATCTATATCCCCGAGCACCATGTCAACTCTTTTCTTGAATACCTCCAGGAATGGTACCTCAACCACCTCCCTGGGCACCCCATTCCAATGCCTGATAACCCTTTCAGTAAAGAAATATTTNNAACTTGAAGCCATTGCCCCTTGTCCTATCATCTGTGACTTGGGAGAAGAGACCGACCCCCACCTCTCTAAAGCCTCCTTTCAGGTAGTTGTAGAGAGCAATAAGGTCTCCCTTCAGTCCCCTTTTCCCCAGACTAAACAACCCCAGCTCCCTCAGCCTCTCCTCATAAGGCTTGTCCTCGGAACCTCCTCTTCTCCAGGCTGAACAACCCCAGCTCCCTCACCCTGTCCTCAGATCAGAGGTGCTCCGAACCCCTTGTGCTTCTTCATGACACAGCCTTGTATCACCTGAGCACCTGTGAAATGCTTTGTTACAGAGAAGTTGTTCTTAAAGAGGTTTTCTCATTTTATACTTGGTCAAATGAGGGATGGAAGGACTGAGGGCCAGAGTCAGATCCCCTTTCTATGGTACTAAGGCAATCCTATGATCATGTCTTCATGTACCTTGGTTTTAACAGTCATTTCTTGGGCTTGGGGGAAGGGTGGGGGAGTGTATGTTGGTTTCTAGGTGGTGGTGGTTTTTTTATTTAAATGATACAGAGGAGTTCAATTTTCAGCATTTGAAACAGAGAGATTAAATTCCATGTACATTTTCATTTTAAAGATCTATTTGTAGCTATAAAAATCATTTTTCAATGAAAGGTGTGTTTCTTGCCATCTCTTCTGCTAATCTTACCTAAAATTTCTCAGTTTATGGAACCTGAACATGGAACTGTACAGTGCAGTGAGAGGGCAGCTAGTCAGGGTGGGATTCATCCTGGGTTTATACCTGTTCTCCATCTATATAACTCCTTTGATTACAGCAGACACAGCAGCATGTGACTAGAGTAACATGTTTGTATAAATTGGATTATGTAAAGTAACAATTTTGGGGGCGTGAATTTGTATGGATTATTTACAGAGCGAGATCAAGAGCTCCCACTTTTGTAGCTCCTTCTGTTCCTTCAGAAAAATATCATTTTGGCAGTACTAGAGATATAACAGAAAATGTGCATTTTATGAAAGCATTATACATTCTTGAGTGCTCAGTCTGTTGCATATCCTCTGGCAAACAAGCTCCAGATTTGTTCTAGAAAACCTGATGCTAGAAGAGGGCTCAGTGATGTGGATTTGGCTCACCTGTCATGGTTTCTCAGAACCAGAGGCTGTTATAGCCTCACATGGACACCTGACTGATGGTTTCTCACTAAGGTTGTTTCTTGTGTCCATCTGTGTGTCATTGTGTATAAACCTTTTCCAGGATACTGGGATACATGAGAGGGTGGATGACATCTATGACAGGAACTTGCAACTGGGATAGGCCTGAAAGTTTTGATTGTTAGTACATTGATATGATATTGGATGTCTCTGAACTATTCTAAATTTCTGTTCTGTTTTGTTAGCTATGCACATTCTACCTGGGCCCATGGAAAAATAATTCCTATTTAATGAACGGGAGGTTTCATTCCCTCTTTTCATTCCACACAGAAGTATGCATTACATGTGGGCAGATTTCAAGAGTAACAGAGACACAAGAATTGAACAAAGGGAAAATGAGGGCACAACCAGATCATATGCAGCCCAGCAATTTTGACCAAGTCATGGTGTCCACAGTACTTATAATTTGAGCTGAGAGCAGTGATCTATTTGCTTCACCACATTGCTAATCACTCCTTGTATTTACTTTGTCAGTTTCAGTAACTGATGGATGTCAAACTTTTCACTTACAACTATTTTAGATTATCCTGAATCACATTCTGTCCCAGCCCTGGGGAATATTAATCACCATTTTGTTACATTCGGATGGAGAAGTTGAAGTTCATTATTGTAATTTTTAACTACACATTATGGAGGAACAATGAGATTGAGTTAACATACACTTATTAATGAGCATTAATGATAATTAAAAAGAGAGAAAAACAATATGCCAGCATATTTTCCCATATGAGCGGGGTGGTGTAGAGTCATCTGAATTAACTTACTGTGAATACTTTATACAAAATTATTCTCAGCATTTCAAAAGTAGAAGTCCTTTTACCATGAAATACAGGTCAGGTTGTATTAGACTGGAGTCTAATTTAATGTAGCTCCTACTACTCTCTTAATTTCCCAAAGCACTTTACAAAGCAGTAACAGGAACTAGTAGTGCGATACACAAGCAGGTAAATCTATATCTTATTTGCAGTGGGCCAGTTCCAGGCTTGCTGTCAGCTTCTATAGCTCCACTACTGGGTGGTGCTGGGTGATGTGAGGCTGTTTTATACTAGCTAGGATTTGGTCCAAAGCCAGAGATGTGTACATAAAATGGTAAAGCCCAGGAAATAGTATTTTAAAAGGAATATTAAAGGTTATTCAGGAGATCCCATTTATTCCTATTACTTTCTAGAGCCTCTTGATCTAATGCTCACAGAATTTAATAACAAATTTTGGCTCAGATCCCACATGAGCAATAAGATCCTAAATTTTTGTTCTAGCCAATGGACTAATGAGATATCATTAAATGTCACATCTACTAAAAGCTGCTTTTATAAGTGATGCTGTATTGCAAGTACAGAAAAGTGAGTGAAAGAGCATGTATCATTATGTGCTCAGAGGAGAAAGATAGGAATACAATATTGCTCTTAAAACTGTTTATTGTTTTCTCAATTAATAAATCACTGGTATTTTGCACGCTGAGAAGCAAGTTTGAGGACAAAAAGTTGATCTTCTGTCCAAGTATTTGTCTGAAGAAAATGTAGAAGGATCTGAATCTCACTGCTTTTGCAGACCTTCACTGACAGAGATCAGGAGTTGCTCCTTAACACAATTTTTTTTCTCCTTCTGTTTTGTTATAGACTTCTTTCATATTATGTGTTCTTAATAATTTTGCTTTAGCTGTACTATTTGAATTTTCCGGTTGGAAAAATAGGAATAATATTGTTCCATTGTACACTCTGTATTTTTCTTATTTATGTTGAAATATCTTGGAAAGGGGAATTGCTTTTCTGGTGCTTTTTTCCTAATAGTGTCATGGTAATTCATTTTCTACACTAAAGCATTGATTTAGTAACTTTTTTATTTTTTTGCAAAACTGATCTTTTTGTCAGACTTTTCCCTTTTATACATGCAAACTCTGTGTTTGAAAATGCTGACTTTTGATTGAGGTTGGGGTTTGTTTGTTGTTGTAGTTTTTTTCCAAGCAGCCTCCAGCTTGTTAAATTTTTTTTAATATTAAAAATCAAAAAAAGTCACTTAATGTGTTTGAGCTCTGTTGGCCATTGTTTTGGTGTTGAAGGCTGCTACTGTTATGCAAGGAGCAATTCAAAACTGGGAGAGGAGCAAAAGGTTCTTTTTGCTCTTCAGTATTCATACAATGATGAAAAATAAATTAAATTTATTGACAAATATCTTGGGTAAATATGGCCAGTCCTGTGGACCACATGAATTGAGACTGGCTCAAGCCAAGTCAATGTCAAGACACTACAGACAATCCTCACTGTGATGACTGATTGTAGATGTGGTGTAGGAATAAGCTGCTCACTGGCCAGCATTTCCTCCACTGCATGGGTTCATGCCCTGTTATAGAGTCAGCTAAGTTTCTGTATTTTATTTCACTTGGTGGAGATTGGAGACATAACATATAGATGGTGTTGATGTACCTTCAGCACCCTTCTGCAGCACTGACAACTTTGCTCTTGAGCGATGAAAGTGAAGTTGATTTGCATTTGCATTCAGGAACAACCCTGAGTTCCAGTATAATTGCCATAAAAGGGCTTACTTTCACACATGAACAATAGAGATATTGCACATGCTGTTGTCTTTTATTGCAGTCAACCACTTACTTGGAAAGCTGGAGACAGTATCATTGAGTTCTATTAGCACCTATCTTTAGCAAATTGGAAAAGTTGACTGACTCCTCCAGCATTTCAGCTGCAGGTTTTGGAAGTACTGGTTATTTCAGCCTTGCCTTTATCAAAATGTCTAACATTCAAACAAATATATGCAACACTAGATCTACAGCACCGTTAGTTCTCCAGAGAAATGGGAAGGGGAGGAATCTCCTGTGGGAATTCTTCGTGAACAGGCAACAGCAACACATCAGGTATTTCAGCTACTTCTTTGAGGATCGTTTGACAACCTGTTACAAGTTATACCCCAACACACAATCTTCCCTCTCTGCTTTTCTTTAAGTGATGACGTCTCTGGGTATCTAACTGCAAAAAATATTCTCCTTCAATCCTAATGACACTCTTTGTATGATGAGCTTTCTACAGATACCCACTGATCAGCAGGATGACTCCAGGTCCTATTATAATCTGCCAGGTAGAAATAGATAAATCCATTAGCTGAGGCTGGGCTTGTTTCATCATTATGACAGCTTCCCATGAGCCTGCATTCATCAGATTCCCTCAAAACAGCCAGCCTCACATCATCTGACAGCTAAATTTCCATGACCAGACTCTAGATTAATACACCTGTAATCTTTATTTAATTACTCATTAATAATCCAGGTCCTGATCCATTTGCTAGCTATACCCTCCCAGCACAGTCCGTCTCCCCCCCCCCATCTTTTTTTTTTTTTATTTGAAAATGATTGCTGGATGTTTACTGGGAGACCTGACTGATGGCTAAAATTGCTGCTGTGAATGTTTTGGCATGAGCTTCCTGGCAATTTAGTTAATCAAAATAGAAGAAGCACCTAAATGTCTTTGCTTATTAAAAGGCACTGGGCACGTGCAGTTAAACAGAAACCTTTTGCTATATTTATATTTATATTTGCTATATTTAACAGAAAGATTACTGTGCTATTGTACATGCTGCCACAGCCACTCTGGAAATCACATCAAGCACACGTATAAGTATTCTCTCTGTAGACCCTGCCTTGAAAATTATCAATCCTAAAAATGTACATTATCTTTTCAGGTATACTGGTGTAAATCAGCATTAAAAATAGACAGAGCATAGAATAAGTAGAAAGAAGACTCAGTTTTGATATACCATAACTGTCATATTTCTGAGTTATCCCCACTTTTTCTACAAAGAGAGTATTACAGGAAGCTGAGAATTTCTGTTGTATTAGATTTAAACTGATTCTGGTTCTAATTGGCTAATTTTCAATGTTCTTTGTCAAAATGTATGTCAAAGGGAGAACACCTGAGAATGTTGGAGGCTGAGGCTTTACCTGAAGCTGAGCTAAAGCAGGCTGAAAAGGGCATAACTTTTTCCATGCCAGTGCAATTTGTTGAACAATCAAATCACATTAAGCCTGTATTTGGTGTTTTAAATACTGTATTTTCTCAAGTTGACTGCATTAGAGAATAACTGTCTATCAGGTTTCTACATAGGTACAACAGAGGGCTACAAAGATGATGAGAGGCCTAGAGCATCTCTCTTATGAGGATGGGCTGAGGGACTTGGGTCTTTTTGGTCTGGAGAAGAGAAGACTGAGGGGGTCAATGCCTACAAATAATTAAAGGGTAGGTGTCAAGAAGATAGCGTCAGGTTTTTTCAGTGGTGCCTAGTGACAGGACAAGATGTAGTGGGCACAAACTTGAACATATGAAGATCCATCTAAACATGAGCAGGAACTTCTTTACTTTGAGGGTGGCAAGAGCACTGGAATAGGCTGCCTAGAGAGTTGGTGGAGTCTCCGTCTCTGGAGACATTCAAAACCTGCCTGGAAAAGCTCCTGTGCAAGCTGCTCTAGATGGACCTGCTTTGGCAGATGATTACCAGAGGTCCCTTCCAACCCCATATCATTCTGTGATTCTGTGATCCATGTGGGCTTTCCTGTCACCCAGACACTCCTGTGAACTTGCACTGAAAAACTTAGTGGCTTTAACCCTGGTAGGATAAATTCTTTGGTAAGTATTGTTGTTCTTCAACATGTTCTCTGTCTCACTCAAGTCATGTGCCATTTTCTACCCCCTTTTCTATTATTCAAGTCACTGAAGTTAATTTTCCATCTTCAGATCACTTTGTTGAAGAATTAGAAAAGCTAAAATGAAAACAGTTCCAGCTTTACACATGGAAAAAAGGGAGATGTCCAGGCTGGTAACCACAGCATTACTGTGGCTCTTACCTTAAAGCATGCATTTACTAGAGATAGGTTCCTGTGCAAGCTTTAATCCCACAGTCAACAATAGTCACAATGGCTTTGGTTTCAGCTAAGTATCCGTGATCTTGTCCCAGCTTTTCAGCTTTCTGTGGCTGCAAATCTATTAATAATGATATAAGATCATTGCACCAGGCCAGCTTGAAAATATGTCAAGGCAAGACACCGTAGCTGCTACAGTAGAAAGCAGTGGACATCTAAGGCACAGTGATATTTCCAAGGTATGGCCTCCAAACCTCCTATGAATTGCAGCTTAAATCTTGAGACACAGCTTAAACCTGAAGAGTCTTGCATCTTAAATTTAAGTGCCTTCATGGAGAGAAGTCTCAGTGGATTTTTTCTTCCAGTATGTTTTGCAGTTACTTTTTGAACTCACATAAACTTTTTACATCCCCAGCATCCTGTGGTAATGAGCTCCACAGTTCTAATTGCATTTTGTGTGAAGAATTTTTTTTTTCTTATGCTTTCTAAAATCTGTCATCTCTTCATTTCATTTAATTCCCCTTAATCTTTGCATTAGAAGAAAAATGAATAATTGTCCTCTCTGCACTTTTTCATTGCTCCATTGATTTTATAGACCACTATCATGTCTTCCTCACTTATCTCTACTCCAAATTGAAAAGTCTTAATCTTCTTAGCCCTTCTTCATATAGGAGAAATTTTCCCTATCCTGCTAAGATTACTATTTTACCTGGCTACGTAAATAGAGATTGCAGTATGTCTAAGCCATTGACATATTTCTTTATGCTGGCTGTAATGTTAGGAAAGAGGTAACGGCCATAGTAAATATTTGTTTTCAAAGATTTTTTTAGTAGTCAACATATCTTAAATTTTCTGCACAGTGATGGGAAGAAGTAGTGCTCCCAGTCTCCAACTGTTGCATAAAGATTTTTCAGCCCCAGGATGCTGAATTCATTGAAGACAGTTTAGTGCCTGTTGTTCTCTATGTTAATCCATAGATCTCATCACATATCACAGCTCTCATGAAGGAGACTTCTATGGAAAACAAAGCTCAAAACATTGAGCTAACTAGCTCAATGACAAGAATATAAATTTCTTCACTATCAAAGCCATTGTTTCTTCATAACAGTAGAGGGAAATACCTCATGAGCAGCAACACCTGATTTATGGTTTTTGGCTTTTGTAGTCAACCTATAGCTCCTTGCCTGTTTCTGTTCAACATACGACTTTTGCATCTGGCTCCCATGTCACAACTTTCATCTCTGACAACAATGATGCATTCTGCCACACTCCTAGGGCAGAAGTGCTCAGTCTGTGCTTCATCTGTGCTCACTCTTCACAGGGGGACTTATCAGATTATTTATCCTCCGCATAGGTCTCCAGAAATTAATTTGGTCCATTTTAAACCACAGCGTCTTTAAATGAGATCCAGACATACCTTCTAAAATGTGAGCTATGTTTTTTCAGAGTTTTTTGCTCTGCCCAAAGGGAGGTGTGGTACTAACACATGACAGAATTCCTCATGGTTATAGACCACCATAAGCATGGGAAAATCCTAGAATCATACAATGGTTGAAGTTGGAAAGGATGTTAAAGATCATCTAGTTCCAGATCCTCTGCCATAGGCAGGGACACCTTCCATTAGAGCAGGTTGCTTAAAGCTCCATCCTACTGGGCCTTGAACATTCCCCTCCAGGGATGGGGCATTCACAACTTCACTGGGCAACCTATTCCAGGGTCTCACCATCCCCACAATAAAGAATTTCTTCCTAAGATCTAATCTAAATCTCCCCTCTTTCAGTTCAAAACCATTACTCCTTGTCCTATTGCTACATTTCCTGATAAAGTGTCCCTCCCCATCTTTCTTGTAGGCCCCCTTTAGGTGCTGAAAGGCTGCTATAAGTTCTCCCTGGAACCTTCTCTTCTCCAGGCTGAACAACCCCAGTTATCTCAGCCTGTCTTCATAGGAGTGGTGTTTGATACCTCTTATCATCTTCATACAGTTCCTGTGGACTCGATCCAACAGGTTCATGTCTTCCTTATGTTGTAGGGTCCAGAGCTGGATGCAGTACTCCAGGTGGGATCTTACCAGATCAGAGTAGAGCGACAGAATCACCTCCTTTGTTCTGCTGGCCTTGTGTCTTTTGATGCAGCCCAGGAGATGATTTGTTTTCTGGGCTGCAAACGCACATTGCCATCTCATGTTAAGCTTCTCATCCACCAACACGCCCAAGTCCTTTTCCTCAGGGCTGCTCTCCATTCATTCTCTGCCCAGCCTGGATTTATGCTTGGGATTGTCCCAACCCAGGTATGGGACCTTGTACTTAGCCTTGTTGGACTTCATGAGGTTCACATCAGCCCACCTCTCAAGCCTGTCCAGGTCCCTCTGGATGCCATGCCTTCCTTCCAATGCGTTGACTGCACCACACAGCTTGGTGTTATCAGCCAACTTCCTGAGGGTTCACTCAATCCCACTGTCCATGTCATCAACAAAGATGATAAACTGCACTGCTCCCAGTAACAACCCCTGAAAAACACCACTCATCACTACTCACCACTTGGACATTGAACTGTTGATTGATTGCAACTCTTTGAGCATGGCCCTCCAGCCAATTCCTTATCCACTGAGCAGTCAGTCTAACAAATCCATGTCTCTCCAATTTAGAAACAAGGATGTGGTGCAGGAAAGTGTCAAACACTTTGCACAAGTCCAAGTAGATGATGTGAATTGCTCTTCTCTTATCCACCAATGCTGTAACGCCATTGTAGAAGGCCACCAAATTTGTCAAACACGATTTGCCCTTAGTGAAGCCAAATAAATAATTGCAGCTTTTGAGTCCAAACTCACAGGCCTATATAAAAATCTTGTGTCAAGGAGAAACAGTATTGTATCAACTTTCTAGGCCAGCCACCACACAGCAAAACTGTTAGAAACCTTCATTCAAATTCCACCTTGGGAAGGCACTGTGACGAAGCAAACATGACGCCAAAGTCATGTCTCTACACGAAAATGCAGAACAATCCTCTTCTATACAGAGCTTCTGGGTTTGGCATGCATTACTCCAATGGGCAGGAGTTTGTCCCCAGCTGTCACGTATTTCCTAATGTTGGACACAGGAAGGCATTCAGCTGTTAAAGCACAGGGGCACTCTCCAATTTGTTTGTCAAGGAAACTGACAGTGATACTCATTTGATGTCTTTGGCATCTAATGACTCCCTGGAGCAGAAAGGGGCAGGGGTAGGTTTAGAGCAAGGTTGCAGGGAAAGGGCATATGCAGCAGATCACACGGAGAGACTGTAACATATGACGTCTCTTGAGTAGAGAAATAGAGACTGATAAAAAAACCAAAAGTTAGTCTTTTTTATTGATCTGAGAGGGAGAAGGAGAGTCTCCAGTATCTTCACTGGGAACATTTTTTTTCTCCTAGTTTGAAGGATTGAGAAATATTAAAGATTAAAGACAGCTAAAAAGGAAAAAAAAAAAAAAAAGACAAAAGAAAAGAGGAAAATTTTATATCAGCCTAGCAGTGGAGATAATACTGTGTTTATGCCTTCAAGATATGCTCTCCGTATTTGATCAACCTGCCCTGAAATTCTCATTCCTGGCTCCCAGGGTGTCCAAGAGGACATTTTAGTGCTGATATGAAGCACCAAAGCAAGGTGTAGTCCTGGGCATCACTTCTGTGTATCACACTTCTAGTGAGGAGAACACCTAGTGATTAAAGCCCCTACACTCATTTTCACTTGTGACTTGAGTTGGAATATTCAATTTAAATCTCATAAACTGGCAGTTAAAAGCTGCCAGTCTAATTGATTCAGTACTCAGAATGGTTTCCCTTTCATTTCCAAGCAAGAGTTCAGATTGATTTTTATTTTTAAATCCAGATCACTGTGTCTACACTGTTATGAATTAGAAAGAACTTTCCTGGCTAGTTCCAATCTATTCTAATCTGTCAGTCTTCGGCAGAGACTACAACTATAGGCACTTGAAATTAGATTAATTTCTGCTAAGGCTAAAAGAAATTGCTGTTTTATTGTCAGCATCTATTTCAGAACTTGGCTTTCTGAGCACCACTGGGATGTGGAATTATTGCTTTAAACCCTCTGGGGCAGCCCTTAGCATCAGTGCCACAAATTTGCTCCACCTCAAGTCACATCTGATTAACAACAGAATTAGATCAATTCATTTGCCAGTGTGGTTAATTCATGTCACTGTTTCACCAGTATTGTCATGTACTAACTATGGCAAGGGAGGCAGCCTAGCCACCTGTTATGTCTGTGGTTTTCAGGATGCTGTTGGTGTGGGTAACGTTTTATTGTGGTACCCAGACTCTTTGCCTGAAAGCAATTATTGCCAGTCATCGCTGCCTTCTCCCACACTCCTATAGCTTACGGGGAATGTCATTCTCAAAGTCTTTCCCTTTTGACTTCCACAGTTTGCAATGGAATGTATAGGTCTGCTCTGGATAGCTAAATCATATATTTTGTGTTCCTTCTTATGCTGTGTGGTTAAATCTCTCAGTTTTAAATCTGAGTGCTCAATCAAGGGAACAAAGGAGAAAACGCTGGCTTCATTGTAAAACTCTCTGAGCTGGGAGGCTCATAGATCAGCTTTATTTGATCAGTAACACTTTTTGGAAAAACTACTAACAATATGTCCCTGGGTTAGATGTGTGCCAAATAGATTATTTCCTTTCTACCTGTTTCAAAATAGTGCAGATAGAGTAAAAACCCAATGCTGTTAATAAGCCCTTCCTCCTGTAAGGACAGGTTGTTTTCTGTTTCCTCGTGCTGGAGAATAGCTCACTCATACTAGTGGTCCTTTCGGTTTCAAGATGATTGCTGGGACTGGAAGGCACAGGTACGTAGCGTAACACTAATTAGTATAGAAACAGCAAAGGTTATGTGCCTGGTCAGAGGCCAAATTAATTACTTTCACATTTTACATTTCACTAGCTTTTCTCTCACCTTCAGGTTAAGCTGGCATGGCTTGTGAGAAAATAAAATAAAAATAAAATTAGAAAATAAAACTATAGCATGAAGTTGTCAGTAAACTCAATCATTTGCCTCTGTAGGAGATTTCCACACCTGTGTGATGACAGACAACCATCAGAAAGAAAATCAATATATCTGAATCTATTTTTTTTCATGTCTGGCTCTGTGGCATACAGGGAGGAAAGCTGAGCAGAAAGGTGGTAGCCAAACTAAATTGTTTCTGGATGAAAGCTAGTTTTCTGTGAACAAATGAAAATATACCTTTTAGCACTCTCTGTCTGGAAATGCTGCTCATTCAGGCTAAGACCATGTTGTAAATTGGTAGGCTTCATTGAAGTTTAAGATAGTAGCAGGTAAAGAAACACTGGACTAGTATACATAACCTAGAAATAAACAGATCTGCATGAGATTTTGCCTGTATTAAAATTAAATATCACATTAGGAAGTAGGCTTCACATAGCAGAAGAAAATCTTAGAATGTTTTGAGTTGAGTCTGTTTATGTTTAACTCTCAGTAGACAATTGATATCCATAAACCCTGACATGTGGAGTTGCATTCATGTTCTTTCCATGTTCTAGGATGTGGAATAACATTTGTGGCTCACAGAGAACAGAAGAAACCTCTCTCACAGTTCTTATTCTGTGTGGGACATTTGTTATATGTGAGCTAACTGGTTAGCAGCAAAAAGTTTTTACAAATATGTTATTACTTGCTGAATTTCACTGCTTCATCCAAGTAGTTCAATAAATATATAAAGAACAGTGAACTAAATTCAGAGTGAGTTCAAAATAATTTAACTACATTGAAATCTGAATGAGATGACATGTTGAGGTTTGGTCTAGTCTTGGATCCATTAAAGAGCTCTTTTGTTAAGCACAGCAGAAGACAATTTCCATTAGTAAAATGCAAAATAGGAAAATTAATCAAGGAGCATATTTTCTGAATAATATTCTACCAGTTCATCTTATGATGGATTTGTTGTTGACAATAATGCAAAATTAGCATGCATAACAGTTCCATCTCCCTATAACAGATCCATGAAGGATTTGAGCAGGAGCAGCTGGTATGGAAGAGTTTGTAGCAAAACAGAAGGATACAGTTACTGTGAAGCTATTTGAGAAGAGATGGACTTTAAAGATGCACATCAATCAGGGAACATTGGAGATTAATACAATGTTTTGGGAAAAGCCTGAGTGAATCTTAAACAACATAAAATGTCATAAAGATGGATTTATAACTTTGTGGCTTTATATTTCCATGAGTGCTATTTCTGTAATATTGATAAAATACAATGAAATGTTGAAATTAAAATGATTAGATACACTCTTATCAAATGGTCCCCAGCTTCTCTCTCTCTTTTTTTTTTTTTTTTTTTTTATTTTTCACCTTGACAACCCTACTTCTCTCTCCAGTTACCAGGCCTTGTCAACCTCTCTTCTTGTTAGACAAAAGTGCCATGCTGAAAATAAATAAGTAAACACCTATCATTGGCACCTGGATACTCAGACACTCTCTAATTATCATTCCTTTTAAGCTGCTGACACCAATCCATATTTTACCTACATACACCTATGGATCAAATTCTGATCTAAGTTACTTTGGCTTGCTTTGATCAGTGATGCAGCAGCTCATGTTCTGTACTCTGCTCTTGTTGACTGGAATGTTTAGGAGAGAGAAAAAGGAAAAAAAAAAATTTGACATTTCCAAAGGCAGTCCAGAAAAGAATGCACGTCCAGTGAAAGGAGAATAGAAGAATCAGAGTGTAATCCCAGTCTCTGGTTGCAGCAGAGGGATCAAAATTTTCCAAGGACTTCTTGAAGCTTCATGCTCTGTTTTCCATGGTGTCACTGTGCACTGGCTACCTCTGCGTTAAGCAGGATCAGTGCCACTACCATGATTGTTGATTTCAAATATTAGTTATTTATATTGCAGATAAGCCCCAAAAATACTGATCCTGGGTACCATTGCCAGGTTGTACACGTACCAGTGGTCAGCAGCAGCATGTCCTTTAGCTATATGAATGTCTAGCACCTAAGTGAGCTTGCCCAAAACAAGTGTAGGTGTCACCCTTTGCCACAACTATTCATGTGGTCAGTGGTACAGGGGAGATGGATACAGTGACAGCTTAGTACCTAAGCCAAGTAAATTGCATGCCCTCAGGGAGCATGGCAGCAGACAATTAGTTAGAGCAGACATTTAACTTCTCAACAGGTGAGATCAACCCTGCTTTAGGTATGCAAGGGCCAGGTCTGGAACATAACCCGAGAAAAAACGTTCCTGAGCATTTTCATCCAAATAAGCGGAGTAATAACACCCTCAAATCATACAGCAAAAAGAATGGTTGCTAGAAAGAAATGCTAACAGCTGGTGTAATCTTTTCCTAGTGAAATTAATCTCTATAAGGCACTCTGGTAAAGCTCTATTCACAACCTATATTTTTCTCACATCCTCTCAACAGGATCGAGCAAACATCCTTGGCATGTAAATAATTTATCAGTAAATTGTGGGATTTTGTGATTTCTTTAAAATCCATAGCACTAGAAGCCTATGAAATATGGAGAGTTAAGGAGACTGTTAGTAAGAAAGAATCTGTAATGAGAAAAGGAAAAAATACACAGTGGTCTTCAAGATAGTAAGAAGGTCAAATAGTCAAAACTGCTCATTACTTTCAGTGTATCTCCTTGACTTAGTGTCTCATCATCTTCATGTGGATTAGGTCTGTTAGAGCCACAGGAACCTAAGAGGAAAACAGCAGCAGTTCCTGACAATCCAAAGATAAGCAACAAAATATAACAATCACAGAACAAGGAAGATTGCCAGTTATACTTAGAAATATCTGTTTTTTATCTTACAGTGAAAACTCTACGTTAAACTACAGTGAAATCAGATTTTTTTTTCTTTCTTTCTTTTTGCTTTTCTGCTATATTTTTCAGTTACCACAATCTCTTAATGTCAGACCTCATAACAGGAGAGCTATGATAGGGATAAATGAAGCCATTAATTTCAAGGAAAGGAAAAAACCTCACACAGATCAGTCATGTATTCTAAAGAATTGACTACAGTAAGATAAAGAGACAATAGAAGATAAATAACTTGAAAACTATAAATAGAATGCAAGTATCTAGTTTAGATAAAGATAAAAAGATCTGGAGTCAAATTATGTGTGTTGGTGAAAATTTGTACACTTTAAGGGTTTTTGGTCCAAACTATTGAACAATAAATATAATTCAGAATTCTAGAAAATATAAAATATCCTTCCTACTTTGTCATACCAAACTTATTAAACTGACTCTCTCAGCATATCTGGTTCATAGATTTACAATAGATTTACAAGCACTAATGTTAAAGCAAGACAAAGAAGCCTATGGACTATGGTGTGCTGTTTAACTGGTGACACATATGTATCCAATTAAACATCTCATTACTTCTTTTGGTGAACCACAATTTGGTCCAGCTTTTGTATATATTTAATGTGTATTTCAGATGATCTATTTTTTACATGATGTAAATTGAAGACTTGTAGTAAGATGACTTTCTTAGTCTGCTCTAACTAAAATCATCTGACTCCAGAAGATCAAAGCATAGGCTGCAAAATATTACTTGCTCAGCTCTGAATTTCACTGAATTTCACTGAATTTTTTTGGAGTTGGAAGGGGCCATAGAGATCATCTAGTCCAACTCCCCTGCCAATGCAGGACCACCCAGAGCATGTCAGAGCATGCCTCTCAAGACTGCATCCAGTCGGGTCTTGAA
>BJBW01011734.1:0-11470 GCA_004320125.1 Scolopax mira
TTTCATACCATGAATGTCACGTTCAATATAAATTAGAAAGTTTACTGTGTAGCGCTCTCTCTCCCTTGAATGTGGCCATCCTGAGAACTTCTTGCCCCAGTGCCAGACCCCCAAGCCTTTCCCTTCCTCTCAGAGCTGTAACATTCGCAGTGTCTGACATTTGCTGTTCCCTGCTGGGAGTGCAGCTTCCTGCTGGTGGAATGGGCAGAATATAATCCTTGTATTTTTTATATTGGTATTGGGATCAATATTGCTTCTTTTTGTTATTTATCTAGTCTTATTCTATTAAATCCGTTTATATTTCAGTCCTCAGGTTTCCTTGTTTTTTCCCAATTCCCCTTTCTGTGTGGGGAGGTGTCATCAGGTGATAGAATAATTGTCTCAATGGCAATAAATTACTGTGGGTTTCTCAAACCATAACACAGATGCCTCCAAATAGACACTTGACTTTTCTTCTATCTATTCAGGGATGGGGAAGGGGAGAGGTGAACTTTCCCACACTGCACTCTCAGTGTTGCAGTGCTGACCCCCAGCAAAGCAGTGGCCCCAATGTGTGGCTGCTCCAGCCCAGCATGGTGTGACTGCTCTGGCAACTGAAGGCACCTGCGCTGAAACCTTCTGCACTCTGCAGCCAAGGACCATGCTCTGAGAGCTCCATGATCGGGGTGTCATTTCCAAACCTTTAGGAGACCACTGTAGGATAGAGAGGGATTTCTGTCACAGTTCTGGATGTCCCCCTGTCCAGAGCTTGTTTGAGAAGTGCAGAGTGAAACAAACCTTATGAGAATTTGTTTCTCTACTAAGTTCAAAGCCTCTGGGTGTTCCCAAATGCATGCCACCACATCAGCAGAGCCTGAACCTCTATTAGTAGGTTGTTGCCACATATTGTAGGGCTTGACAACCAAGGAGGTTTTGAGGTCCCATTAGCACGGTACCCAACCTCTACAATTAGCAGAACCTATAGTCCTTGAATTTGTTTCCAGTAGCTAATCTGGGAAGTGTCTAGTGGCATTTGACTATTCTGCAAGGTCTGATCACCAGGTGAGCATCATTGTCCCATGTTGGTCTGAGAAGCATTGTGACTGAAGCTTTATGGAGCATTGCAGCCACATTGCTCTAGTGTGAAATGTAATTGAATGGTGCAGCAAGCAGCAGAGGTAAGGCTGGTGGTGAGGACCTGCATCTTCAGACCTTCAGAGATCTTGCCTGAAAAGTTCTGGACTTAAAGTGGCTGAGCAGCTTGTAGAAAAACGCTCCCAAATTCTTGACAAGTCCATTCTCCAGATGGTGGAGGAGTCTCCCAAAAGCAGCAGAAGATGGGGAGCTGGAGAGTCTCAGTAGCAACTCAATACATGGGTTTGTAAGATTGGAGGCAGCAGGATGTGTTTCTCCACCCAGATGAAAGCAGCAGTAGCTGAGTGGGCTTGCTGCAGGACCAGTGCTGCTTGTGTGGTTCGTGCAGCCATCTCCCAGCAGCAGGGTCCTGTTTTCAAAGCAGGAGCCAAACTGAAGCCGCTGCATCAGCGATGGACACCAGGACCTGAAGTTTATGATCAGGCTCACAGCAGAATTAGCTGCACTTGGAAAGAGGAGTGATGTCAGGTTGGGGTTTTGGTTCAATTCCATCTCTGGAGGAAGCAGAAACGACTTCACCTGTACAAGAGCACAGCAGGTAGCCATTGCCGCTTGCTGTCCTTTTTCTAAAGCCAGGATAGATGATTTCTAGCCAGGATAGATGATTTACAAGAAGGTGTAAAATCCTCACCATGCATCTAATTATGCTCTACTACACTATGGGGGGATATTTCCTTCTGAGCCCATCTGGTAATCAGACTGTATCCTGAAGCATGTGGATCGATTGCCCTCATGGTTTTTTCTCCTAGTTAGTCTAACTGCTGATGCTTTATTTTTATTCATATGAATGTCTAAGCCTTTTTGAAGACTCAAAAATTATGATTAATTGTGCAATGAAAATCAATAATGGAAATGCTTACAAAGCCAGCTTGATTTGGGAGTGAATCCCAAAGACAGCTGCTTCCTCTAAGAGTGCTGGAAAAAGTTGGAGAAAAGCAAAAGCAAAAAATTCCAGATCCTGCAGGGTTTTTTTGTGATATTCGTGATTGGGTTTAACCCCTTCAGCAATTGCTGGAAGCTTTATTACAGTTTACTATTTCCAGTTCATGAAAGTAAAACCTCAGGCCCATCAACAAAACAGAAGCACCCAATTAAACAGAGGTGCATTGAAAAGTGAAAATGCTTATACCAGAATGTGTCTATTTCTACACCGTCAGGTCCATGACAGCTTTATGTTTCTTGGGAGATTATAGAGATAGGGATGAAGATCTATAGGTAAGGCATTAACTATATTATCCCTGCCTATTCCCTTTCGCACGCTGACAGGTGCTAGCATTTTGCCTAGGGTTACATATCCCAATTTTTTCTCCATTTCCCGGAGGAGAGCATTTTCGGAGCTCATGCATGCCAGCCTCTCAAACTCCAGATAGAGTGACTGCCATCTCGTGGTTGTCTCTCCCTGCTGCACTGGTGCCAGGGCTCATCGCTGGTGCAGAGCTGCAGGTTGGGGTTCAGAGACAGTCCCCCAAAATGCATCCTGGGGACAGGGGACTAAGAAGGAGGGGTGTATGGCAGGGTGCCTGGCTCCAGTGCCGGGATGCTGAGGAGGAGGTAAAGCAGCCCCCTTCACAAAACATGCTTTGAATAGCAGCATACATCACCTGGCCCCTCTCCAGAGCCCGAGATAGAGGCAGGTTTTGATCTCCAGGGACGCTGAAGTCCTACATCTTGCCGATGGGAAATGCGTGATGTGTGAAAGCCTCCACTCCCTGCCTCTCTCAGCAGGCTCTTCTAAAAATACTATCCCTGCGCAAAAACAAATGAGTTGCTAAGGGCTGGTGAATGGGAAACGCTGCATCTGAAAATCCCTTCTTCTCTCTGGGGGTAGCAAGTGTCAGCATTCAATTGGTACCAAGAGAAACGTTCTCCTTTGAACCCTGGTGCTGCTGCCATCTCCTATCTACTCCATCATCTACTTCATCCCTTACATCTGCCCCTACATCTGGGGCAAGGGCATCTCCCAGAGACGGGGACCCCGGAGCAGGGCTGTTTGCAGGCAGGATTTCCTGACTCTCTCAGATCTACACTGTCTGTCCAGCCAAAAATGGCCCTTGCAGTTTGCAGACATAGGCACACACATGCAACACGTGCAAAATGTGTGGTCATCCCCCCCTGAGGGAAATGCAGTGGTCACGGTTCTTGCCTGCAGTCTCCTCTCTCCGTTCTACCTCTGCTGGGCTCCCAAGTCAAGCCACATAAGGGAAGAGCAGCCACCTTTTCAGTGCCAGCCCTCTTGTATGGCAACAGTGGCTTCTAGACTTAGAAAGAGGAGGAGCATCACGTTCTGATAACTTCTCCTTGATGGGCATATGGTGAGGTGACACGTCCTTCATATAACACTTGAGATGTTCTCCTTTTCTGCCAGCACTGGGAAATACTATGACCAGACAGGATGGGTCTTGGGATGCTGTTCTTTTCCCGTCCTGTATTAAATGTAGAGGTTAATGAGAGGAACAGGGCAGCCAGATCTGATCAGGAAGGGGATCTGACCTTTGGTAAAGAAACCCAGTGACATATTTGCATTGCAGAATACATAAAAAACCCCCCGAAGTTTATGGGTACATGAGCAAAGGAAGATGATGATGAGTATTGCACTGAATGGGAAAAGTCGTACTGGGTCAGGCTGCAGGTCAAGCCAGCACAGTGTCTCACATCTTTGGCAGTGTCTCAGAGTGGCATGTACAGAAATGACCTAGAAAATAATTCTTCATGCCTTCTGCAATCTGTGGTTTCAATAACAATATGGAAGACATACCCTTAGCAAACTCACTGTTTTGTTTTTTTTTTAAATTAATTCCTGTTTCAGCTGTATCGTACACACATCCTCATTAGCACATGCATTACTGAAAACAAAGGTAACGTATTTGGCTTTATAGAACATTTTATTTGGAGAGACTTCTTATGTCATTGAATATTGGTTCTTTATTAAGGCAATTCTGAAGGGTCTGGGGGGGGGAGGGAGGGGGAGAGGGAGGGAACTGAGACTGTGTCAACGGGATTGCATTAAGGCAAAATTCTCTCCTTCTGCATTTCACCACAGTAAAATCCAGGTAAAGCCCAAAACAGTAAATGACTCAAGCCAAGGAAGAGATTCAGTGCAAATATTATCCCACTGACTATCTGCAGACAGGGCTAGGTCCTCGAGTGAGGCAAACTGACAGTGTCTTGTTAGCCTCAAAGCTGTGCTGATTTAGCTCCTTTGAGGAACCCAGCCCGGGCTCAGGGAAGCATTTTAGTGTGTGTTTCATATGCAAGCACACATTTAAATGCTGTCCTGAATCAAGGCCACACAGCCCTTTGAGTGCAAGTCTGTAAAGTTTACTGAGGTTAATTTTTATTCACTACATAAATATGTAATTCTCCATCCCTTTGGTTCACTTTTATCTTATTGCTACTAACTGAGTTTCCCCTTAGTTTGTTTAGCATGGGTTTCATTTCTATCATGCTTTGCAATCTGCTTACATTTTAGGTGTATTATGACTTTATTAAAATGAATTAAACTCATTAAAATGAATTATCCTTTGGAGAGCATTTCTTGCAAAGATTCCAGAATTTGGGTGCTCTTGAAGGACCAGGTTATGGTATGTTTTTTTCACAGAGTAGTAATGTACTCCGTAAGTAATGACAATGGTGGCAGAGACATAACTTGCAGGGGAAAGTACTGCTCAGTTCATATACCAGCAACACAGAGCAGACTCCAAACACTTCTCTCTTCCCACAAGAATTTCCTAAGAGGATCCTACTGTTCCAAAAATAGAGTCACTAATACTTGCGTTGGCTTGGGGAAACCCCTTTTGTTATCCCAGGTGCAAACTGAAGGAAAGTTTCATGGCAGAAATGCTACTAGAAGCGTGAAGACATTTTCAGGCAGGAGCAGTATATAACATTTCATAATCCTAGAAGCTGTCTGTATTTCCCAAGACAAAGATCTCCAGTTGACCTCTGACAGAAAACTCTGGTATCCATTAATAAAAGGATATGTTTAGGCCTCGTTATTGAAAACGTACTTGGGAATATGAAATAGTTATATCTAGCAAAGTGGAAAATAAGGCAAAGTAATCAAGCACATATTACTGTTCAAAACAAAACATTTCCTGGACACACATAGATAGACAACGTTTTTATGATCCGGAACCGTGTATAACATTCATGCCTTAAAAACATGAGCACCCTGCATATTTCCTTGATACGGAGAAGAGCATCCAGTTTGAGGGAATCAAAAGGGTGAACACCAGGCATCAGTACGAGTCTTTTGTGCTTTAAACCTTCTTCATGCCTTTTCCCATAAGGCAAGCAAACACCGTCATGACCATTTTGGGTTTTACTTCAACCAGGTCTTCTGGAAGGGCGTAGACTCTTGCTCCAATTTTTCTGGCCATAGAGATGGCATATCTGCATTGCAAGAGGTGAAAAAAAAAAAAGAAAAAAAAAAACCAGAGAAAATAAAAGAAAAAAATTAGTGCAGTAGCATTAATTCTCCCTCTGTTAAGAAGTTTTTTACACAATCAGTACCAGAGTGGGTTTGAAACTTTCTTACTCATTTGACAAAACTAGACTTTTCTCTAGTAATGTATGACAGAGGTTCATAAAGAACTGATTTCCAGCAAAATGTAGAGTGTATTCCCTGGTGGTTAGAACACTGATTACCTGCAGCATGGGAGACTGCAGGTCAAAATCTGGTATGAAACATTTAGTCTCCCATCCCCTGAAAGATTATCCTAACAAGCAACCAGTCTGGTCTTGCTCCCCCTCAACCTCTGCTGCTCAGACTGCACATTTAAACAGATTCATGAGGATGGAAAACAAAAAGCTGATATTTGTGGATATCGATTTTGTTGTAAAATCAACATTCAGGGACTTCTCTTCTGCTTGAGTCGTGCCCAGAATCTGCAAGTTGACCTTCCCATCTCCCTCCTCAGTGTGAACTGTTGCACAGCTACTGGCTGTTCTCTTTATTTTTTCATTTATAAAGCTAAAAAAAACCAAGTTCTTCCACTGCAGAGCACACACATTTGTGAAATTCTCCCCAAAATACAGAGCAACATATTTGTGGGGAGTGAGAAAGAAAGGAAGGGGAAAAGAGGAAAACTGAGGGATGAAGAAATCAAGTATTGAGAGAAGTACATGTAGGATTGCAAAGAAACAAAGAGAACACGTGGTAGGAGATGGGAAAGGAAAAGAACACTGGGAAAAGTCTTTATAAAAATGATAGCAGCTCTGATTGCCTTACAGTCATCTTTTTGTCTTTTGTAGTTGCCATATAGCAAGGGAGAAGCTAAACTAATGGTCAGACTGGGAGGAAACTCTGAAAGGAAAGGAAGATGGTCCCAGGATTCGCTCTCTCCTAGGCAATGATTTGCACTCAGGAAAAAAAAATCAATATCCACAACCATAAAGCAAATTTTTCAGGCATGACTCCTGTCCTCCCCCTTCTCTCTTAAATATGCCTTTGTTCCACCTGTATGTGATGAGGTATCATGACCTTTAATCACTGGTTTCCATGGCTCAATATTGCTGGTGGTGTTCCCTGATCTCTGAAAGAATTTTGCATTTAATAAGGGAAAATAGGAGCTTGTGAAGCCAAGTGATTTTGATACCTTCAAGGGAATTTTAAAGCAGGAATTATAACATTACACACTTCATTTCCATTGATAGTCTTTTTTACTGCCTAAGTCCTAGCCTTCATGCTTCTAACTCTGGAGGTATTTCTCAGTTGAGGTTATGCCAGACGAGAATGATAGCAGAGCAGTTTCCAAAGACAGAGTCAGGCAAGCCTCAGCAGGTAGCACATGTTAAGTGTCGCTTGGAATGAACGTACTTAGCATTATTTAGTTTCTCCTCATCATTCAGGTCCTCTGTTTTCAAGAGGTCATATTTGATTGATCCTGGTTGAATGGCATCAATGAGATCCAGGACTGGCATGCTGGTGCTGATTTTGCTATCCTGCATAGATGAAAAATACAATTAGATGCAAGAACAGGATGACAGATCTCCCATAGCGCCAGAATCTAGGCTCAAGAGCAATGGACAGCTCAGTCAAATACCATTTATATCTTCAAAAAGGGCTGCTTAGCATCATTTTTCACCTGAGAAGAAGAACCGTTTCAAGTTTGTTTCTTTTTCTGCCCAATGGATGAAACATCATGAAATCAAAAGATAGGGTGCTGAGCTAGTGAATTTGCTTCCTGTGGGGAGGTGACATTGATACAGGTCTACTGATGGGAGGTGTGAGGGGCACCAGCTGTATGAATTCTGAGCTTATTACATGAAGTCTGATGGACCTGTCCTTGGCTAGTGCAAACCGCTGATTTACATTTAGTGAATGTTCCCCAGCCTGAGAGGTGTCTCAGATGTGTTAGCAAATGTGTTCTTGCTTAATTCCAGTCATCACTCCTGGCTCCATACTTTGACTTCCTACATCAAACTGGTATTCAAAGTGTTTCCTGTTAATGTTCATATCATGTTTTTGTCACCTGTTCATAATAAAGCCTCTTGAATAAAATCTCGATATCTGAACATGCCTTTAATGAAAAACAATCAATGTAGTTAATTATATCACAATGTACTGTGTACATGTATATGCCTATATACATCTATACACAGACAATGCATATAGCATAGCATCTAACACAAACACACTGAGCAAGAGATTCCTAACCAGAGACTTCCAACAAAAAAATGTACCTTGAAACTGGAGATGGTTGAATCCTTCCCGGCTGCAGTCAGTGTTTCATTGACCCAGCTGACAATGATTTCATCATTGACCTTCTCTCCACCTCCAATGTCTTCAAGGATATTCAGGGTGTACCTTAAGAGGGAAGCCAGGATTCCTGCATTTGCTCAAAGTCTACCATAACCTCGGAACCATCACATACACGTGCAACTTGACTGGGATCATCCCAACAGTCCTCTTAGACCTGATATTCCCCTGCTTCCCACACACTCACAGTATATATGAATTATATCATAACATGCTAATTTATCTATTGTGTCTAATTCGCCCCAGTTCCCTAATCACTGTTTGGAGAGCGTCAAAATGTTTTGATTGATAGTCAAAATTCCTACAAGGTTCTTCTTAGGCAATCTCAGTGTAAATGACTCATTCTCACAGTGTTTAAAAAATAATCCCTGACGTCAAGGCCAGAAGGGAATTGTTATGCTCATGCTAAGACTGACCTTTTGCATAAACAGAAGCTGTGAATATTTTGCTTATATGCCAGTGTACACCTTGGAAAGACATCCCAAATTGGTTGTGAGTAATCATCACCACATCCCTAGATTAATTACCTGCCTGATAAACTTACACCTTGCTTTATAGACTGGATTTAGTCTGTATTCAGTTCTAACCACTGGGTCTTGTTACACCCACTTATGGAGCTCTTAAATGCACACACACAAGCACACACACACAGAATTGCACTAAAGTGGGGAGAGACACAGAGTTGCATCTGCTTCAGGTAGCAGATTACAAAACTTTTGCCTTAGTTCCTTGTTTCCAACTTTCCCCATTCCCTGACACAGAGACCTTTTAACTTCTTTTTCTCTCTTCCATGCAATGAACATTTATCCATGCCATACAGATAGTGACAATAATAACCTTCTGCATGAGCTGACTGTAATGGCCTTGCTCACAAGACAATGTGCTTCCTGATCACATCTCTCACTAGGAGTGAGCAAAAGGCCCCCCCTCTTTGCATATAAGTGCAAAGAGAGGAGTGAGAAAGTGGTAGCCTGCAGAGCCTTCTCAGTGATAGCATTAGAAAACTATTACAATGCAAAGTGAGTACACCAAAACACTCTGGAGTTTGTGTCTGAGTGCTCATACCTTCTCATCAACTGCCAGACTAAGGCCAGTGTAAGCGTACGGTTCCCTTCGTTCAGATCTTGCCCAGCGATGCCAACAAGGGAAAATTTGGCTTGATTCTTTCCCAGTTCCACTGCATAGTTGCAGTTTTCAAGCTGTTAATGACAGGGTCAGTTAGCATGGTTTAAAAATATTTAAAAAAAAGACGACAAGATGCCATTACTTTAAATTCTTTGGATCCCTTAGCCTGGGTCCTCCTGGACAAACAGGAGCTCTGGGGCTCTGTGATAATACAGCTGTTTGACTACCAGCAGCCAATTCCATCCCAAAAATACCACAGTAAGCAGTTAACATAGAAGGATGTGTTATACTTCATCATCAGGGCCTGATGATGGAAAAACAGATCTATGAATCTATGGCTCACGGGTACCACCAGCATCCCAGCACTGCATTGAGACAAAGGATTAGTGTCCCAGTCAATATTTTAGGTCAGTTAATCACTCTAGCCTAACTGGCTGGAACTACTCATCCAGATAGCTGGGGGAAAGCTCTGCATTTAGCAGCAACTCTGTGATCAGTTCTTGAAGCATCTGGTCAGGAATGCTTAACATCACTGTCTTCATTCGATGTGGAGGGCAGTGATCCAGACAGCTGCAATTAAGCTGGTGCCATATGACTCATGGTGAAGATGCATTATCATTGGTGACAAAAACAGTAGCAGAAGTGGTCTGCAAATACAGTTTTTAAATATTGACACAAAAGGTGTCAAGTCTTTTTACTTTACAAATATTGTTCACCTGTCACACACAGTGAGTCAAATATATGATTCTTTTTCAGGATGAAAAATTATTCACTGACTAGACAAAAAAATCATTTAATGTGCTGTACTTGGGGCTTGAGAGCAACACCAGTGTCCACATTGCTGTTTGAAATTATATTGAAATCCTTCTAAGATAAAACATTGCTACTGGAGCTATTCCAGCTGTTTGTACCTTCTTCATGTTGCCACCCAGTTTAGGGTATGGTGGTTTGTTCACTCTGTTCCAGTCTACTGGCACTTTGATCTTTTCATAGAGCTGGAAGATAACCAAGGCATCTGACAGGTCACTGAAAACAATAAAAATGATATATCACTGTCCAAAGAATAGAAGAAAGGAACCCAACTGAACTATTAGTAGAAGCAAACTTAGTTTCCTAACAAAAACAAAAAGCCAACAACAGAATTATATATTATTATAGGGTCCCAAAGTTTTAATGTTTTTTAAAACAATTTGCTGGCTGTATTTATCGTCTGAAGGAAGTGTAATACCTTCTCTTACCTATATAAGTGATTTACACGTGGATTAACACCCAGGGAGTTCATCCAATTCCTGAATGTCCTCTCTTCCCTTGTCTCACCTAAAACAACAGATACATCAATCAACAGGCCTGCAAAACACAATGCTCCAGTAAAATAAATGTCTTGTGATGAAACCATAACTCAGAATTTACAGTGCACTGAACCATAAACAGGAGGAGACACTGGTTGACATGTGAAATAAGAAAGCACAGTGCAGCGTGTAATATTTCTTCATGGCCTATATATTATATTATTTGGGCAGATTGGCCTTGAAATGTCTTCAAGAACAGCCTGTGCCCTAGAAGGGACAGTTGCTCTGTGAGGCTGAGAAAGAAGGACCCAAGGTTCAGCAAATGATCCATACAACAGTAGTCCTGACCCCAACCCAGAGCAAGCAGACAGCAGGTTTATGCAAGATCTGATTTTTAAATTATTTTCTCAGGGAGGGGAATGCCAGATCAGCTCTAATTTCAACTAACAAGCGCGTTTGATAGTCTGTACTGGTTCAGACATCCTGCAAACGTTTTTGTCTTTTAACATGTGCTGTCCACAGAGCAGACCCCCAAAGTACCAGAGGCTACATGCAGGTAAAGAGCAGTCTCCCTTTCTCAAGGCTGCCTGTGCTAACGCTGCAGCGAATGTATGTCTGAAAGACATCAGCATAGGTTATCGTATCATCAACTCAAAGCTGGGGATACTGTGGCACGAGTGGCCAGAAACATTCCTTTATATGCATTTTCCATACCTTCAATAGAGCTCCAGTCGATGTCCTGGTTCTCTGGCTTATGCAGGGCCGGGTATTTGTTGAACAAGTTGGCGATGAAGGCCAAGTTCAGCTTTGGGTTTCCCCGGACGACGTCGGTGGCCGTGACGAACTGCCGGCAGCCCAGCCGCTCCGCCTGCTGCAGCATGCACTCCGCTCGCTGGACGTCGTCCTTCTCCTGCACCAGCAGAAAACGGGGCCATCAGCCTCACCCCACCGCCTGGCACTGCACGCAGGACCCACTTGGGATGTCCACCTGAGGACCTTGGTATGGGGCCATCGAAGTATGTCCTTACCCGGTTTATAGCTATTCCCCTTCCCACTATTACTAACGGCAGGTCTATGTGTTCCAATGGGCTTTACCTACAAACCCAGCCACCTCTCCACACTGCTTTTCACTGAATTTCACTGAATTATTTTTAGAGTTGGA
>BJBW01011737.1:2364-13125 GCA_004320125.1 Scolopax mira
TTCTCTGGAGATTTTCAAGACCCGTCTGGATGCAGTCCTAAGAGGCATGCTCTGACATGCTCTGGGTGGTCCTGCATTGGCAGGGGAGTTGGACTAGATGATCTCTATGGTCCCTTCCAACTCCAAAAAATTCAGTGAAATTCAGTGAAATTGCACTCACATGGTGTATTTTGCTATGAAGGCACTTTGTATGTTTTAGGGACATATTTTCAAAACTTTTTTCTACATGTTCCATCCATGGGTTTTGAGCAGGTATTTTTTCAGCTGGAATCCTACTTATGGCTTTGAATATCATCTCTTTTCACATGTGCAGAAATATCTCTGTTGGGTTGGGTTATAACAACCTACACCTGTGCTACAATTAATTAAATGCTCTTCCCTCAGGGATTAGCAGATTCATAATTTGAATGAAAACAAGACCAATATGTGGGCATAGAGAAAATCATTCATGGAGAGTTTTTCCAGAGGATGGGTGTTTTTTTATTTTCAAATGACATTTCCCATGATATTTCCCGCACTGACATCCGAAGGAAAAGACTTCTCAGATAGGGCTTCTCAGCCATGCTGTGGGAAGCGGTGGGGAACAGCACCAAGTGAGACTCTCCACTGCAGGCCTGGAGACTCCTATCTGCAGACTGGATGCACAAGGAGGGTTTCTCACAGAGGCCAGCCCTGCATGCCAGCTGCTAACATCTTTCCGCCTATACCCCATATGTACTGTCTTAGGGGAGGAATAATCCCTGGCACAAGTAGGGGCTGGAAAGTAGCTCTGCAGAAGAAGACTTGGGGTCCTGGTGCACACCAAGCTGACCATGAGCTAACAGTGGACCCTCCCAGTGAAGAAAGGTAACAGTCCCCTGGCCTGCAGCAAGAAGAGCACTGCCACCAGATCTAAGAAGGTGATCCTGCATGCTGGATCCAGTGCTGGGCTACCCAGTAAAAGGAGAAACATAGGCACGCTGGATTGAGTACATACTTGTCAAGATGATAAAGCAGCATCTGGAGAGGCTGAGAGAGCTAGGACTGTCCAGTTTGAGAATAGAGATCTTATCAATCTTTTGGGGATATCTTATCAATGTGCATAAACATCTCAGGGGAGGGAATGAAGAGGGAGTCAGGCTCCCCTCAGTTGTGCCCAGTGAATGGACAAGAGGTAATGGGCACAAACCAAAATACAGAAAGTTCCATTTAAATATAAGATCAAACTTTCTTTGTTATTTTACTGGGAGAATGGTCAAACACTTGCACAGGTTGTCTGGAAGAGCCCCTATCCCTTGGTCCTGGCAACCAGCTGCAGGTGGCCCTGCTTGAGCAGGGAAATTGGCCAAGATGACCTCCAGATGTCCCTTCCCTACCATTCTGCTCTTTGGTAATATTGCAAGTCTCTAGAAGCCTTATTTTATATCAAAAAGCTTCCTCTAACATCCACAAAGACTCTTTAAATGCTTTCCAGATCATCATGCTTTTTCCTGGTATATGGATGCAAATCACCTATTTAGTGAAAGAGCAAGAGAAAGCTCTTCAGACCAGCAGAGGAGCTCCCATACCAAATCTGCCTGCATATTAAGACGCCTGGATAGAGATTCAGTAAGTCACTCATTGTTACAGTGAGGGTGATGGAGCATTGAAATAAGCTGCCCAGGGAGGTCGTGGAGTCCCCTTCTCTGGAGATCTTCAAGACCTGCCTGGATGCAGTCCTGGGTAATGTGCTCTAGGTGTTCCTGCTTTAGCAGGGGAGTTGGACTAAATGATTCCTTCCAACTCTGACAATTCCATGATTCTGTGAACTGCCTAGATATAAAGTTGTTTTGGAAACTTGAAGGTGATCATTACCACAAAAGGAAGGATGTTCACTTTGTCAGCTAGTTAGGTGAAGCAAAATTCCCTAAACATTTTGGAAGTGGTGCCCACTGAAGTAATGAAGGGAATCAGAAAAGACTCTTAGTAACCTACCAAAAGGCTAGGTTTCACAAGCCCAAGATATACTTTTGAGTCCTCTGTTTTTGTTACACACGTAAACATATAAAGGAATACATAAAAAAATTGTAGAGCCACATGATGATTTGATAATGTCTTTTTAATGGTTTACCTTCTGCATGAGATCAAATCTTCATGAACGTTCAAGCAATCCATCATTTTCATGTAAATCAATCTACCACAGAAATGTTAGCACTTGTCTTTAAATTTGTACATTTTTACCACTTCGTCCAACATACTCCTGCCCCAGGCCAGTAAAAAGTGTGATAGGAAGAGCAAGAGATTATTTAAAACCTTCTTAAAACTTCTTAAAACCACCTTAAAACTTCTATTGCTTGACAAAGTTTTTTGCTTTTTGTGATAAAATTTAATCAGAATGCTGTAATTTTAAACTTTTCTCAGTACTGCTAACAAGTATCAGATAAATCCAGAATCTTGAATCCAACACTAAAGAGTTCTCAAAGACTCCTTTTGCAAGGAGTTATTTTCTGCCCTCAGAACGTGTAGAAATATGGAACTTTATACGTGTATAAAGTTTATAAAAAACTTTATACGTTCACATATGTATATGTTTTAAGCTGCTTGTATAAGCTTTTACAGTTCCTTCTGAGAGCTGATCACTGTTGATTGTCTTTCAAAAAAGAAAGTTTTTAAAAAATGGCTTGAAACTCTCAGGTGCTTCTGGTTGTGTTGATTTGTTTTGTTTTGTTTTGTTTTCATTTTAGAGCAAAGAAATATTTGCAAAAGTTATAATATTGCAGATACATCACCAGTTATAACTACTTACTTGCAATGACCTTCATTACTTACTCTTGCCTTTCATGCTCCTGAGTATTTCATCCACCCTAAACTCATATTCAAAAAATTTTGCACCATGCTACCAACTGCATGTGCACTACTTACATACACACTATTAACTTTCTTATCCCCAACATTTAGTCATCTCAGGGTAAAGAAGGTGGCAGCTGTATTACAGTACACATAATGAAACTGCACATGCAGATTGCAACTGAGATTCTAGTTTCAATATAAAGATATTTTCAATTTGCTTCTTTAGTGCCTCTTGATGAGCTACAAGAACAACAGAAGACCTCTTCTCCTTTCCCTTGGCTGATTGCCCAACAAATTTTGCTCACTCACAGCCCTGAAGACAGCTCTTGATTGTGTTTTGATGTTTCAGCCGACCTATTACTGTATTGACTGTATGACAGCCAAAACATACATTTGCGTTCTCATTTTTCCCCTGCACTCTTTCCACTCAATCAAACAGGCACACAAACTTTCAGTGAACACAAGAATGCTTTTAAGTCATAGTGGTGCTCCTGGGAACACCATACACAGATTGTAAGAAATCTCTTTTCTCTTTAAAGAAGTACACTTAGCTGACTGCTGAGATTTGCCAGTTTTGCCTTTCTATCATTTTGTTTTGCTTCTTCCCCTTCTCAGAATATAACTCCTATATTCACCTTGGCATGAAAATTACCAATGTAAAAAAATATTTTTTACAAAATAAAAATATCCGTGGCAGCTCATTCCATGCTACGAAATATTTAGTGGGAATGGTGTCTTTCATGATGCAAAATGCTGGGTTTTTAGTTTAGAGTAAATTGCTAAGGATAATTTTTTCATAAAGTGCAACTGTCCATTTGAATTGTCATTGGATGACATTGCTTGCTGCAGACATGAAAGACCCTAATATGTCTCCAATGCATTTCTCATCCTGTGGGGCACATACAAAATTAGACCAAAGTTTACCCTAGCTTCCTTACACAGCATTACAATCCCACACTCCTTACATTTTTATCACCACAAGGTTTCAGCTATGAAACCTGAGTTCCTGAGAGCTGCTGAGTACTGCTGCTGCTGAGTACCTGAGTTCCTGAGAGCAGCAGAATTACTTCCACTCTCTTCCAAATTAAATGCCTTGCCCTTTAGTTCATTTTCCTCTCCATATTTAGAATATTTCTTAGTATACCTCTGATTGTATCAAAAGTCCTCTTAGTGCCTGCCTTTTCTTCTGGTGATCATGTAACAACACCAGAGAGTATCTCCGGTGACACCTGCTTTTGGATTCAGGAACTGGTCTCTCTGGAGGTGGATCTGAAGCATCTGTGCCAAACACTGGGCATCTCAGTTCAATTTTCAGCTCTGCTGTTTCCAGGGTGACCTTGACCAAGGGCATTTAGTCTTTTGGCTGGGCAACATAGATTAATCCTGATCTTTCTCTTTCTCTATTTTAATGAGTGTTTTGAGGCAGGTAGAATATGCTGAAAAACAGTTCCAGCTGTCAGAGTCATGATTACTTGGGTACTGCCAACTGTCTTTGTAAAATCAGATTTTTACTCTGACTTACACCAATATTACAAGCAAAACTGGAATATATCTTGAACCATTGCAATTCTTCAGTCTATTCATCAGTAGGCATTTATCCACGCTTCATTACTAGAAAAAGGTAGACACATCTGCATATATAATGCTTCTAATAGGTATTTACTCAGTGTTTCCTAATGATTCCATACTGAAATAGATAGATCTGATTGTACACTTTCATATATTAGATATAGCTGGAGGCACAGAGTGTCGAAGCAGGCACTGTTAAACAGTTCAGCGCTGACACTTAATAGCACGGTATAGCTGGTTGTCAAGGACAACAAGAGTGGCTTCTTCAAGTACATCAGTAGCAAAAGGAAGACTAGGGAAAATGTGGGCTTGCTGCTGAATGAGGTGGATGGAGGATGCAGAGAAGGTGGAGTTACTAAATGATTTCTTTCCTTCAGTCCTTACTGCTCAGGAATCCTAGACGCTGGAGGTAACACAGAGAGTCTGGAGAAAGGAATACATTTTCCTTTGGTCAAGGAGAATCAGGTTAGAGATAATTTAGGCAAACTCAACACCCACAAATCCATGGGCCCTGACAGGATGGACCCATAAGTGCTGAGGGAGCTGGCAGATGTTATTGCTAAGCCACTCTCCAACATCTTTGAAAGTTCATAGAGAACAGGAGAGGCGCCTGAGGACTCAAGGAAAGCCAATGTCACTCCAGCCTTTGAAAATGGCAAGAAGGAGAATCCAGGAAACAATAGGCTGGTCAGCTTCTGCTTCATCCCTGGAAAGGTGGTGGAACAGCTGATTCTGTTTGTCATCTCCTAGCATGCAGCAAAAGGAGGTTATTGGGAGTGGTCCATATGGATTCATCAAGGTGAAAGCATGCTTGACCAATTTGATAGCCTTCTACGATGGCATGACTGGCTGGGTAGATGAGGGGAGAGCAGTGGATGTTGTCAACCTTGACTTCAGCAAGGCTTTTGACACTGTTTCCCATAACATCATCATAGATAAGCTTAGGAAGTGTGGGTTAGACTAGTGGACAGTGAGGTGGATTGAGAACTGGCTGAATAGCAGAGCTCACAGGAAGATGAGTGGTGCAGAGAGGAGTGTAACTAGCGGTGTTCCCCAGGAGTCAGTACAGGGTTCTGAGTTGTTTGACATATGCATCAATTACAGGATGGAGTTTGCTGATGATACCAAACTGGGAGGAATGGCAGATGCAACAGAAGACTGTGCTACCATTCAGCAAGATCTGGACAAGCTAAAGACTTGGATGGAGAGAAACCTAAGTTCTCTGAAGTTCAACAAAGGCAAATGTAGGGTCCTGCACCTAGGGACAAATAAACCCATGCACCAATACAGCTTAGGGGTTTACCTGCTGGAAAGCAGCTCTGCTAAGAGGGACCTGGAAGTCCTGGTGGACAACAAGTTGACTATGAGACAGCAATGTTACTTTGTGGTCAAGAATGGTCTTCTGGGGTGCATTAAAAAGAGTGTGGCCAGTAGGTCAAGGGAAGGTATCCTGCCCCTCTAGTGTGCCCTGGTCAGGCCATCTGGAGTATTGTGTCCAGTTCTGGACTCCTCAGTTCAAGAAAGACAAAGAATGATGAGTCCAACAGAGGGCTACAAAGATGATCAGGGGTCTGGAGCACCTCTTTAATGGGAAAAGACTGAGAAACCCATGTCTGTTTAGCCTAGAGAAGACTGAGAGGAGACTCTTTTCAGTGGTCACCAGAGATAGGACAAGGGCCAATGGGCACAATCTGGAACACAGGCAGTCTCATCTAGCATGAAGAAAAACTTCTTTGAGGGTGATAGAGCCTCAGAGGCTCCCAGAGGCCTGCCCAGAGAGGTTGTGTAGTCTCTTTCTCTGGAGATATTAAAAACCTGCTGTACATGATCCTGTGCAACCTGCTCTAGTTGAACCTGCTTTAGCAAGACAGTTGGACTAGATGATCTCTAGAGGTCCCTTCCAAACCCTACCATTCTGTGATCCCCATAGAAAATAAAGACTGGTGAACTTGGTAGAGAGGACTGATATCACAGCATGAACCATAATCTTATCTACCTTGAAATGTTTCCTAACTGATGTTCATCATTTAAAGATAATAGAGAATATGAGAACTCTTATCTTTTTTTTTTTTTCAACCAAAACTCTAAAAAAAAAAAGGAAACTTGGAACAAGTTCAGGGAATATGGGGAACGTTCATTTTATCCTATATCTTGGACCAGATCCTGATTTGTATCTTGTAGGATTTCTTTTTGTAAATCATTCAGGCCCAAACCAAACATGCTTCAAGATTTGCATAGATCTCTCTTTGTAGGGGAAGGCCCCACTAAGAAAAACATTACTATAGCTTATCAATGTTGTATTTTGTAACTGAGTTACCTCAGCAAAAGCACTCATTGATAAAATAATCCTTGTTCCTGCTGCATTGCTGAAGGTTTCTTGACAAATCCAGTTTCCGTGGTTTATTCTCTCTTCTGAAAGTGGGAATCTACTTTTTTTGACCATTTTGTTAGTCCTTGCTATGTAGCTTGCCAGTGCAATGGGACAAGCTATTGATAAAATACCTTGAATAACAAAGTGTCTTGCAAGACACTTTGGAGCAACTGCAGTGCAAACAGTAACAACGCTTGAACCAGCACAGAATTAAGCTTCCTGGTTTTCCATTTACAACATATTTGAGCTTTTCATTCACAGGATAAACTTCTTTTTCTTATAGCTTAGTATCAGCTGGTCAGAATGAGAAGAAATGCCTATGCATATCTCTGAGATATGACTCTTGTCCATATAACACCTATTCAATTAAAATTAATAAAATCAATCTTTTATAATTTACTTTATTATTTGGAGAGAAAATGCCTAGGACAGAAAGATGTGAACTTCTTGCTGCTTAGTAACCACTAAGTACCTGAATGCCAAAGCAATAAGTACTTTAGAGTCGTTTCTCTAGTCTATTTATCCAGGAAGGTAAATGGTTTGTTGTTATTAGTTTTATCAGGTATCATGGATGGAGCAGACCCATTCTCCTAACTTTTGAATTATAAAAAACTGTGACATGACCCATGACATGTTTAGCAAAACCTTTCTTAGAGCTGCTGAAATGATCTAAAACCCTACCAACTACAGTTAAATTTTGCTGTCGGGACCTTTCCAAGTATAAGCCCCAAGTAATGCATCCAAAATGAACATTGTGTTATATAAACACAGGAAATTATTGTTAAAAACACAAGCTTTTTGAAAGCAGGACGTTTCAGAGATAAGATTGCCTATAAACCCCTGACTGTTCACATTATGGTGCAAATACTGAATGATGTAGTATCATTTCCCTATAGACATTTTCACAACGGGCAGCTGGACATTTAGCCCTACTGAGGTGACGGTGCCTGGGTAGAGCCCAGAATCACACAAGTCAGGGGATGAAATATGCTAAATAAACCCAAAACTCAAGGTAATTCAGGTTCCAAACCTGCAAACTGCTGCTGAGAATTCTTAGGGGCATTTATCACAGTCAAATTTGCATGGCAATGCAATAGGTGGTCTCCCAGTGATAGAAGGGCTCTAAATAAAACCTAAAGCATCATATTTCTTCAAAAAAAGTGTGTTTGGGTGTTGAGGTTTTTTTTGTTGTGCATTTGCTTGCTTGAATAATTTTAAAATACTCTAATGTATATATGGTAGATCTTATTTAGAGAATATTTTGGCCCTTTTAATATGCATGTATTTGTATATATATGCCCTACTATTATGTAGCTTCATTGAATGCACTTCAATGCACAGAAGTCCCTCAAACCTTAAGCAGAGTCTCTACACAGCAGATTTCACCCCCAAGTGCTATGGTCTAGGAAAACTAAAAGCAACTAAAACTGTAGTTTGTGATAAGCATTAGACAGCAAGTTAAAGAATCAATACTTTTATGTAAGACCAGGAACAGTAACTTGGTAAAAAAATAAATAAACTCTAGCCTGTTTGACTGGAGGCAGTCATGTTACTATGTAACATATACAGCCTGGTATTACCACATATATAAATAAAGGGTTTAAATCCTACTGATTAAATTTCTATCAGCCTGATTTTCCCCAGAATTCAAAAATCTTGAAACATGACAATTGCCCACTTTTTTGTTATAAATAATATTTTAAGTTTTTTTATGAATAACACTGTAATATTAGCAGCTACAGTTCTTAAGAATTGTTTTCATAAAGCCAAGATGGAGGAATGTAAGTGTTTGAGATATTGAGATTTACATTAAACAAGAGTTACTTTCCAAGCTTTTGAGTTATAGAATAAAAGAACCCAAACCAAAGCAAATAATAAAATACCAGGTCCCCATTTCAACCCTTTTGACACTAAAATTAGGAAGTGAATTTCTATCCCATGACAGTAAAGATACTGACAGACTGATTTGAGAGAGAGCTCTATGGCTGCAGAGAGAAATGGTTTTTTTTTAAACATTGAAGATTTGTGGCCCTGATTTAGAGCAGCACTTGTTGGTGTGCAGAAAGCACAGGCTGATGTCCCCTACAGGGTTGGGGAGCCTGGCCCTCACCGACCACACAGCACAGTTAGGGCTGAGGTCAGTGCCATCTACAATGGGATCACAAGTCTGGCACGCCATAAAAAAGGGGCTCCAGGAAAGTCTGTGTGCTCTATTGAGATCCCTGGGCTTAAGCAGAATGATTTGAAATACTGTAAATGTAAATGTAGGGCCGATATTATCTCCTGATAAATAGGTTCCTTGGCATGCACAGGCTTAAGAAAACTCAGAAAATATTAGTGCATATTTATGTAGCTGACAAGCTTTTATTTTCATTTGGATTTGCCTCACACAGCTACAAAATTCTCCTTGTTACAGCACAACCAGGCAGACTGGTATTATTACTTTGCAATACCCAGGCGACAAATAAAAAAGGAAGCCTAATAATTTTCATGCAATTAGAAGAGACTACAAAGTTTAGGACAGGGAAAATATGTGTTTACAGCAAAAAAGAGTGCAGAAATTATTCTTTCTTGTGTTCCAAAGCTTACAAGAAGCATTGTGGAGGCACTAAAGCTCTAAAATGCTGTTTCAACTGAAAAAGAGAAAAAAAAAACCCCAAGTTTTAGTAATGCTTCAATTTCAGCTAAAATCTTTCACAAAAATAGCTTAAATTTTTAAAACAGAATTAAATATTTTTTTGTTTCTAAGTTACAGATTGCCATACTCTGGTATCACTAACTAGATTAGTTCTCACCAACTAGAAAGAAATCTATACTGTAAAGTTGTGATGGTAACAAAAAGATTTATCAAATCTCAGTATGACTCCTGCAATATAATTTGAATGCATTTTCCAAGGAAACTTTTCTATGCAACATTCTTTGTGATACATTTCAATTAAAAAAAAAAATAAATTTCCCGGAGATAATGAAGTTCAAGATACCCAGGAAAATTTGTAGAAGTCATTATGGTTTGGAGTAGTTTTTAATTGTGTATTCACTACAGAAATTGTAAAGGCAGAAGGAATTTGATCAACAGACAACAATAGAGTCTCCTCCAAATAAAATACAGTGTGCAGAAGAATTTGTCTTGATGCCAAAAAATATTATATTCTAAGAAATCATATTTGTGGAACATACATTTTCTGGAACAAGTCCAAAATTAAGGTTTTCCTCTGCAGGCCCAGAGGCAGAAGGTGAGCTGGCACCAATAATGCACACCAAACCAGAAAGTTAACTTTGCTCTGCCCTCCCTTTTCAAGAAACAACCAAAGCTTAAACCTGTTTTTTTTTTTCTAGTTTCTGAACAACTCTCTTCTGTGATATCCAGTCTGAAGCCTTTCATACTCTCAGGAACCTATTGAGAGCTGAAAGAGAGCCACAACTAGTAACTCCCCCCGCGTTTTGTTTTCAGTAGTGCAAGTCCTGATTGAGCCTCAAAACACATAACAACTCACCTCTTGTTTGTCTCCTCCTTCCTTAGGCAGACCTTAGATTTCCTTGGTTACTGCTCGTCATCATCACATCTTTTATGGGTGGTGTACCACATCAGACTCAGGCGCTGGACAGAGAATCAGCCACCCTACAGAACAAGTCTCTGCATTTTATCTTGATAATGCAAATATTTTAGAGACAGGAATATCATGGTGTAGTAGCAGAGGCAAAAACATCCTCAGTAACTGTGATTAGCCTGCACGGTACTCCGTGCTCCTCAGGCATTTGGCCAAATCAGTGGTAGTTCTGCCACCAAACTGGCTTTACAATTTGCCTTACCTGGTCCTTCAGATGACCCATTTTCAGTAACATTAGTATTACATTACTTGGCATTCATTAATTTTTCTTTGGCGTCCCACTCATTTAAAGTGACTCATGCTTAAGCATCATATTATACAAGGAGCTTAATCTCTGCTTTCCTTCTTAGATTTAACAGAGAGGCAATATGCCGCGATTGAGAGACGGGACTCCGCTTGATGCAA
>BJBW01011737.1:13315-29885 GCA_004320125.1 Scolopax mira
TACCAGCTAAGCAACACCATGGGCCCTCCCGGGGCCGACCAAGCCATCCCCCTCAGCAATATTCCCACTCCCACATTAATGCAGCCCTATATGGCTAATATTTCCTGCTGGGAACAGACAAAACTGTGTCGTTACAAAGGCTTGGGAAAAATTTCTGAACCTTTTATGAACCTTTTTTTCTCTGTGCAAACAGAGCCCTTAAAACTTTCCCAGAAATGGAGTGGTATTCCAGCAAAGCTAGAAAAAAAAAATCCTTTCCTTTGGAAAGTGACTCCTCCATTTTGCCATCTGCCTTCATCAGACTTCTCCTAGCCAGAAGCATTTAAAATAATTTATCTAATAAAGCCCCTTGGGGAAGCCCTGTCTTGGCTTTGAAACTGGTTTGTTGATGGCATATAGTGAGCCAAATTAGCAGATGACACCCGGAGGGAAATTCTGTCTGTTTCCTCAAAGGCCAGTTCAGTAAAGATGGCAACATCTTTGTTTGGACATGTGACTGGGTACTCAAAGGTGCTGCAGTGACAACTTCACTGTTGCCATATGCTCTAACCATCTGGATTGATCATGTGTGATGGATGTGGTAGAGCACTTTTTTTTCACTTAGGATTGATAACTAGAACGATGCATCTTTTGTAAAGAAATCTTCACTATCAGAAAAGTATATATAAAATAACAACATAAACCAATGCACATTTATAGCAAAAAGAGATGTGAAAGACTTTCTGGTCATTCATTGGGCATCCAGTTACTTGTCCATAGTAGTATCGCTAAATGTCCAAAACAGAAGGTAGGAACGTATTTCTTAAAAGTTCAGCCATTTATAAGCTGTGATTCTAGTTAAATTCATTAGTTTATATAAGCCTTGTACCTGATATAGGGATTTAAAATATTGCAGTGAAACAAATTCAAAATTAAACGTTCAACCTCTGTCAAGTCCAGTAGTATGGACATGGATATTGATAGCCGAGATCAGATCAGCAAACTCTGGTTTACAGACCTTTGGGACATGTTATTACAACCACCAATATTTCAGCAAGCTTTTACACAGGAAAGAAAGAATTCAATGAAGTTTGGAGTTAATGCTAGACAAGGGAGAATGTCAACCATTATATATTTCCTTAACTGTAGTTTATAGTTATGAAAGAAACCTGATTTTGTTTTAAAGGAGTATTTTTAAAAGGATAGCATATCCATAGTTTTTAAGAGCACCTGCTTCCTACAAATGACAGCTGGACTTATGAGAGACCTCATGTTCAATAAAGTAATTGGGAAATTATTCTAAATATTAGTTTATTATGAGTAATTTAAGTTGTTTTGCATGTTATTGGTCTATGGTTCCAATCCTGATACTACGTATGTTGAATTCTACAAATCTCTCTTGAGCATTTCTGGCTCTGGTAAGATTGAATAGGAAACAAGTTGCTGCCCAAAGACTAAATATAAGAAAATCCAACACAATGTATAGAAATCTGATGACCTGGCCACAGATAATGACAGAATTGTGAGATTCATAAGATTCAATTTCTCTTTACCCATTATTTAAGCAATCATCCTGCAGTGAAATTTTAGAGTATTTTCTGGTGAGCCAGTTTTAATACTTTGAATTTCAAAATGACAACATCACATCTCGCTAACATTTTTCCCATCCATTTTTCTTCCTTTTATTTTCAGAGGTTTACTTGTCTGATTTTTTCTCTACCTATAAGAGAATATTTTGTTAATCTAACATTAACATGCTAGAAAAAAAGTGGATGAACAGTAAAGCCAGGATTTAGATCTTTGCTTTCATTAATTTATCATTAATAAAACACGCATATATCAAATATAATGACAAAATGGAGTGTGTTGATCTGGATGAATCATGTTCACCAAATAAAACATTGTAAACATTATCAACTAATCTAATTTGTATTTGAAAATATTTAATAATAAATATAATTGATTGTTTTCAGAGTATTTGCAATTGACATTTATAGGTTTATAGTAAGTCACCCAACCAAAGAATGAATACCTGCATTGAAAGAGATCACGATCAAGCTCAATCACAACTATCACACAGATTACTTGCATTTTCAAATTATTACTTGAAATCTATGCACTTGATATTCTGATGAGTAGGGAATAATTAGAGACTGCCTTTACAATAAAAGAACCAAGGAACATCAAGAGACATCAGGAGGTGACAAGTTTGAAACAAACAAAACCAGTCTCTTTTTAATACTGTGTACAATTAAGTTACTGAATTCCTTGTCAGAAGGTGTTCAGGATGCTTAATGTTTCTAGAGACTGAAAAAAAACTGAGCAAGTTGGTGGAAGAAAAAATAACCTAAAGAAGGCTGTTGAATATAAAAGGATACTCCAGTGTTTTCAGAAGTGCCAGAATTACTAATTATTGAATCTTCAGAAAATATTTCTGGTTTCCCAAGAAAAATTACATCGACACTTATTCTGTACTTTCACAGGCTTCTGCAATAACCATGGCTAGAGGTAAACATTGAGTCTGACCCCATACAGCAGTTCTCACGGGATGTTTGTCTCTTGTTTTATTTCAAACATATTGTAAGACAGTGTTTCAAAAATGGATTAAGCATCACAGTCTCGTAGACTTAGGTTTACCAAAACTCAGATGATTTTTACTAGATTCAAAGCTGTGCAGGCAAAACTTGATTTCATAGCCATCAGCAAGAAGCACATCTGTCTCAGCAAGAAGATCCTTGGGTGTATGGGAGACTCAACTCTACAGCAGCCCAATTAGCCTCAGTACCTCCAGGCAGCAGTTCCACTCTTCCCAGTACAGGGCAATTTTAAGATCCTTTACTTCACAGTTTCCCAAACATAAAAGCATCTCTGCATCCCTAAAGCATGTTGTGAAGAACTGAAAGAAGCAAATAAATGGATGACTCCAGGAAATCTAAGAGAATGTGAACTGTCAATAACCAGATGACAAAATTTAAACTATGTTTACATTTTCAGATCATCAGAAGCTATTCATTCATTTTAGGCAGCTCTGGAGGGATTCTATTCTTCTTTAATAGACATGAAGATCTTCATATTTTCCAAATCAGCATCTCTTTGGAAGAACTACTAAAACCACAAGCTGCCATTGCTCTCTCCTGAAATAATATAAGTTGGTTTAATAAGATGCAATTTGAATTAAGCTTGGCATGCCAAATGCATGATTAACCCCATGGGAAACAAAAACGGAAGCATTACATATTTGTTTAATAACTTACTTCTTCTTAAGAGAACTAAATATATATATTGCAGTCTTTCTGAAAAAAGATTAAAAAAATTCTAAAGTAAACAATCCCTTATAACTGTGTGATATTTGACCCTTTATGATTTTTTTTTTTTTTAAGTATCAAAAATAATACTGTGAAATTTGTAAATCTGGGAAATTTGGATATTCTGGGCCCTGATTTAATAAACTACTTTAAAATTAAGGATTTGCTTAAGCAAAGGGGAATTTAAGAAGTCTGTGAGGAGAGGTAGGAAGTGTAGCAGTGCCTGATGTGGTGTGGAAGCCTGAATCATGCAGATCCTCTTGTGGCCTGCCTCCAGCCCTGGCTTTCATTTTTGTTATGTACAGGGGCTTGATCAGGAGGCAAACATTATCTCAGGTCTGTCAAGTCTGTTGCAGGTAAATATCCTATTATTTCAGCATCCTTGGTGAAATTTAATCGGCATCCATGCTGGTAAACATTTTTTCCTCTCATGGTCATCTTTACGGCACCAAGACACTGGTTTTACAAACACTTACATACTCTCCAAGGTTCCATGATCTGCAGTTCTCACCCAAACTTCTAGGGCTAGCAGTGAATGACTTCCTTGATTGCAGTAGCTGTTACTGGGTTTTATGACATGCCAGACCATTCAGAGTTTTCCCACATCAGTTTGCATATTACAATTCCTTTGGCTAAAGTACCATAACAAGTGTTCAAAATGTGCATTGTGAAGGCATGAAACCTTCATTGATATTGCCATCAGAAACATGCCATGGAACTTCCCATGGTATTCACTTACACCAAGCAGGACTTCTAAAGATTTCATTGGAACTGACACTGTTATAGGAAACTGCATATGCACACAGGTATGATATTTATTAATTGTGAAGTCAGTTCTGCCAGTCATAGATTTAAAAAGCCTTGCAGTGAAAGGCAAATGCAGCCCTTTGACAGAAATCATGTTCAACCTACATAAAAAAAGCCTTTAATCTGATGCCCTATCATTTTTTTCTCATCTTTGGATTTCACTTTAAATATGACTATATCAATCAAAAATTGATATAGTCTCCTGGACTGCTTTGGACTTGGGAGCCTAAGGGAAGCATCTCATAATGTTGCATGATGCACCTCACAAATACGTTACTTTCTTCTTTAGTCTAATTTGCTGGAGTCCTAAAAATTTTCATTGACTAAAATAGCCAGTTTATATAGACTGAGTAGCAGCAGGGAAGAGAAAAGCCTATTTCATGAAAAATAAATCAGTATGAACATAATGGCATCTCAATGGGTTTTATAAAGATTCATTTTAACCAGATGATTTAACAGAGTGAGTGGGAAATAAGTGGAGAAAGGGGAAAGAGATGAGAAAAGAGGGAAATAAAGTACTTAGCTGGCTAAACGGTAACATGAAAGAAATATAGAAGCTTTGGAAAGAGGATAGGGGCACATGGGCTTATCAAACCCAAGAAAATTGCAGGCATATCTTCCCTCGAAAAAGTCTTAAACCTTACTGGCAAAACAAACACTTACATGGAATCATGCTCTTCAGGAAACACTCCTGATGACATGTTGCTCATTGCTTGCTTCATAAGCTCAACTACCACTATTACATGCAGTTTCATTGATAGTTTTTTTTTCTCCTCTTTTGAAATGAAGCAACATAACCATGTAGTTGGAAAAAAATTTAATTGACTGTTATTTAAGGAAAATAAGTAAACGATATAAGAAAAATAATTTAAAACCACATGTTCCTTTTGGACTGGAAAGTATTCCTAGAATCTATATGTTTTTATGGATTCTGACATAAATGCCACAGCATCATGAAATCAATTGGCATTTGGGCGCTGACACTTCACACTAAACCCAACATTTTCCCTTCACCTTTTCTTTTAGCAAGTGGCTTTTCCTGTTATCCAAACGCAAAGGTTGTCAATAAGCCTCATCTGTATTAAATTCCCAAAGTCCATCAGCAGAAATAAGCATATACAGAACAGTTCCTTCCCTTCCTCTCTGCTGCTGGTTCATTCAGAATGAAATATCTGAACTCTGAAAGCCAGATACAGTGCTTTTTATAAGGAGTTGGAGAATGGAAGCACACTGAGGCATCCTGCCCTTTGAACATATTTGCTTTTTGTTTGAGGGGTTGCTAGTTAGCAGAAATAGGACAATAATATTTTATTTTACTTTTTCAAACAGAAACGTCTTGAGTTTTAAAAAAAAACAGCCCACTTATAATTCAGAAACCTCTTTGCAGGTTATTTCAGTAATTTATTACAGACCTTAAAGAAAAAAAAGGAATCCCTACTCCTGCAAATTCTGATATAGGCAATAAAACTTATGCCTATATTTAGTCACATATGCATCACATAAAGTATTTGAAGGTAACTTTTGCAGGATTGTTAAGTGAAAGAAATACAGATCTTCATATTTGGTTTTGAATTTGGTGCAAATAAGATAAAGATGACTACAGATTAAAAGAGCAGAACTGATATTGAACAGGAAAGCTTTCCAATTTACCTTTCTAACATAAGTTTAAAGATTAGAATCTTCTCCCTTGCCTTGCCTTGCCTTGCCTTGCCTTGCCTTGCCTTGCCTTACCTTGCCTTGCCTTGCCTTCCCTTTATGAAGCAGGGCAAAAATGATTAATATGAACAAGACTATATAATTTAAGAGAGACACAAGAGAGAAGTAAAATATATCATTCTTTTATCTAACAGAACTCCAAAATCACAGACAAGTTTGTATCACGTTGTCAAAATCACAGGTTCTGAAGTTTTACAAAAATAATCCTGATTTAGCTGAATTCCGATATCTTTGAGGGAAAAAATATCATTATCACTTTTTTAAAGATAAACAATGTTATTCTGCACAGTTTGTAGAGAATTCATAAACTATGAAGAAAGCTTCAGTTGAACAAGAATGACCTTGAGTCCAAAATGAGGTAGTGAATACGTTTTGGCTGATTATCAATCCAGACAGATAATTTCTGCACTGAACCTTGTCAACGGTAGTAAGTGTACCATGTTGTATGTAGGACTCAAAGATGAGTTTGTGAATCCTGGTCTTACAATGTGTCTTCTTCATATCATATAGAAATTCAGTACTGTAGAGAGAAAGCAGTGATGGGCAAGTGATCCTTACAGATAACATTTACATTAACTTTCTCCAGAACTCAGCAGTCCTCTTCTCCACTGTTAACGCAGCAGTGGAAAGCATACAGCAAAGGCCTCTGTGTCATCAGCATCAGCACAAAATCTAAACAAAAATTTAGGATAACTAGAGGACATACATGAAATCAGGATCTCATTAGAGAGTGGCATAAGATACATTTTTATACAGCAACATTTATCTCCTTTATGAATATTTAATAATGGCAGCTGACTCATCTTTCCCCAGACACCTAGACTTAAAGGGAAAATGGCTAATTTTCTCCAGTTCTCCAGTGTGAAATAGCAGTTCAAAAGTCATTCTGCATCCCATGACCTGAAAGGGAAAAAGTTTTGCAGGCTTTTGAAAGAGCATTTCAGCTTCAGGCTGTTGAGTGAGGTTTGGAAAAGGAAGATCCTCAGTCTGACAGTAATAAGTGAAAAGGACATGCTCTAGTTCTCTTGAGGTGGCATGAACCATGGCACTTTTACTTTTTCAAAGGCAACAGTAAGATGCAACTGCTGTAAAAACTAGTTCTATAAAAGGAAGACTTCTTTTTCCCATATTAAAGTGCAAATTAAGCTGTGCTCTGTGGTGGCAATTTTTATAAAGGTGTAAGGAATGTCCAAACAAGTAGGCAATGGACTGAACATTACCAAGGGCTTTAAAGATGTTTCACAAGTCCCATATGGTGAGAAAAACTCTCCTTACACACGTAAGAGGCAGATGCTGAAAGAAACAAGTACAGATAGGACGTCTGATCCTGCGATTCTCACATGGGAAAAGCTCCCTTTGAAGTCCACAGGAGCATGAGCCAGGATTGCTGCTTCTATCACTATTCTGTCATCCTCTACCACATATCTAATTTAAAAGCACAGTTTCCATTTGAAGACTAATTCTCATCTTTCTTCCCATCCTTATGCTATTTTCTCCTTTAGTAGCTATTTCTAGCATCACTCAGCTGCCTATGTGATGTTACCAGATCATTTGGCACCTGCCATTCAATTATAAAAGGGAAATTTATGCAGGGAGCTGTGTTACAATTTAAAGACAGCATTTATTCTTCTCATAGTACAATTCCAGTTGGCAGATAAGACCACATAGCAACTTGCTCACTCCCCGCAGTTTGGATGGGGGAGAGAATCAGAAGAATAAAGTGAGAAAAACCTCATGGGTTAAAATAAATACAATTTAATAGGTGGAGCAAAGGCTTTGCATGCAAGCAAAATAAAACAAAGACTTCATTCACTGCTTTCAATCAGCAGGCAGAAGTTCAGCCATCTCCAGAAAAGCAGGGGTCCATCACATGTAATGGTTACTTGGGAAGATAAATGCCATCATTCCACATGTCCTCCCCTTCATTCTTCTTTCCCCAATTTTATATGCTGAGCATGATGTCTTATGACATGCAAGATATCTTTGTCAGTTGGGGTCAGCTGTCCTGGCTGTCTCCCCTTCAAATTTCTTGTGCCCTCCCAGCCTGTTTGTTGGCTGGGTGTTATGAGGAACAGAAAAAGCCTTGATTGCCTAGGAACAGCTAAAAACACCAGTGCACTATCAAAAGTATTTCTTATCCCAAATCTAAACCAAAGCACTATATCAGCTGCTAGTAAAAATGTTAACTCTATCCCAACTGGAAGAACAACAATACTTCAAAAGTTAAAAGACCCAGACTGACACTCATTTAGCGAACTCCTCTTGAAATCCTACCAGCTCACAGCCCAAAAGGCATTATAGCAAACTGAATGGTAGTCAGTGACTAGAGCTGTCGTCCTGTGTGCAGATGCTAAGCTGAGCTGAGCTGATGGGTCTGACTAAGGGGATCTCAATACATTGCAGATACCAACAGAGGACTTGAACAAGGAAACCAGATTTTTGGCCGGCTACTCCAGCAGACAGTTCTGAGAATCCCTATCTGATCAGCAGACAGAAAAAGGAACATAAAATTTATGGATCTTGATAGATTCAGAGGTTAACTTGGTTTTGAGTTCCTAGCCTCATAAGGATTTGTGGGAGCATGGACTTTCTTTTCTGTCACTATTACCTTATCTGGCTAGAAGTGGATTTTCTAACATCTTAGAAATTTTAACACTAGGGTCCAGAGGTATGTGGTAGCAAATCAGGAATTTGAACATAATGACTTGAAATTTTGGTACCTGAATCCTTCTGTGGACGTACTCTTCCATAAACTAAAGGCCTTCAGGAAATATTATATTCATTCTACTCTAATTAGATTATAGAATGAAGGCTGAGTTCCCTAAGCTTGGTTGTCTCTACATATCAGGGTAGAGTTCATGGGATATTTTTAATCCAAATGCTGACACTGGGCTGATTACATTTAATCAAAGAACAAATAAAAGCACACTCATTATTGAATAAAATAATGCATATAAAAATATGCCTACTTGAAAAGTCTGTTCTTTTCTAATGTCTATATTAAAAGCAACATTGAAAAGAGAGTTCTACTCTTAAGATTAAAATTTGAAAGGACACCGCCAGAATCTCCACATCAGAATTCCTACATCCCCTTCTACTGAAAAAATGGAGTGCAGCGTTGTGGAGGGGTATTTTACTATTATTATTATTATTATTATTATTATAACCATAATACATCAATATATTATCATAATGAAGATAATGATGATAATAATAATAATAATAATAATTATTTGGGGCTGTTGTTACTATTACTATCACTGTTGTTGTTACTATTACTATCACTAAAACTACTTGTGTATTTATTTTTAAGAGATGGTCTTAATCTGGCAAAATGACTTCTCTGTATTTATTTGAACAATTTCTGCCCTTAGAAGACTATAACCACAATAATCAACATGCCACTTGTATTGTTTGTACTTTCTTAATTCTACTTCTAATATAGTTGTAATTGTGAGAAGGTACAGAGTGCCACAAATGCTGTTCAGCTAGTTTTAGTTCAAGACAGACTGAAATGCCTCTCCAAATGACTATGTTTCTACTGCATCAAAATACATATAAAAGAATATAAGGTAAATTTAGCAATTTTGCTAAAATGCCAATCAAACTAATTTTGCCAGGTTATTGTCATACTGTAAAAAATAAATATGGATCAGAATCAGGCAGGCCAGTCTGACATGCAAATTCCTAGTGTAAAAAAAAAATGTACTTAAGTCTTTGACAAACAATTAGAATTGATTTTCAAAAGTTTGTAATGTGCAGAAAAATAAATTTGCTAATATTTATTGTAGCCATTTTAAGGGGTTTGGGAAAATGACTAAAATATTTTGAATGCATTAAATATTGTGGTGATTATTTAAAATTGAAAATTATTTTACTTCTCAACATTTGACAAGAAATACAAGCTTTAAGGTGCTTAAAGCTGTTCCTATTTGAGCCTGCCATTCTCTGTACTGTAATTTCAGTGTCCTCTTAGAATAGTATCTTCAGCTCACCCTATGCTGGGATAAAAATTGTACAAGACCCTTGTTGAGTGTTTCCTGCAAGATAAATTATTCAAATAGGAATGACATCTGCTGTAAGCAGATGATCCAGCCTAGTTTCTCTTTTCAATAATAATAATAATAAAGCGTTGTCCTTCGCCACACTTTTAGTTTAACTAGCAAGATACTTTGTGTATACTAAGTATTGTTCAATAAAAACAAACCAACAAAAAATACAACCAAACAGAAGCTTTCTACCTTCAAGGCTCCAACACAACTTTTTAGTAAAATTAGGGAAGGTGCAGCCTTACAGGAAACACAATATGCGGTTTCTCAAATTTCTTCCACAAAATGTATAGCATTTGCAACATACTGTCACACTTAGTGAAAGATTAAGCTTTCCTGTAGCTCTTGTTAACATAAATTATCTGACATAGCCACATGTTACAATGATACTGGCTTAGAAAAAGATTCAATTTTAGAAGCAATCACTCTATTTTGGTTCATTAGGTAGAATCAGTGTCCATTGCATCAGGAAGGACTTGGACCACATCTATGTTTGTCATGGTTTCAGATGGGATAGAGTAAACTTTCTTGCTAGCAGCTAGTATGGGGCTATGTTTTGGATTTGGGATGAAAATAGTGTTGGTCTTTTCTGCTTCTCACACCACCCTGACAGCAAGTAGGATGGGACTGCACAAAAAAGTTGTGAGGAGACAGAGCCGAGACAGCTGACCCCAACTGACCGAAGGAGTATTCCATACAATATGGCGTCATGCTCAGGATATAAAGTTATAGGAAGAAGTAAGGGGGGGACATCAAACGTTATGTTTTTTTATAACCGTTACATGTGATGGAACCCTGCTTTCCTAGAGATGGCTGAACACCTGCCTGCCGTCGGGAAGAAGTGTGGATTCCTTGTTTTGTTCTGCTTGTGTATGTGGCTATTACTTTACTTATTAAACTGTCTTTATCTCAACCCATGAATTTTCTCACTTTTACTCTTCTGATTCTCTTTCCCATCCCAACTGGGGGAAGTAAGCAAGCGGCTAAGTCATCCTAGTTGCCTAATGGGGCTATCCCATTGTTAACATATCCCATATGTTATATGAATAGCAGAGTAGAATCTGCTAACTAATTAATACTGTTCTAATTTTATCTGCTCAGCTGATGGAGGAAAAATTGTGCTGGTTCTGATTTCACTTCAACCTTTGGAAGTGGTTGGGTGGAAAAGGAGTGGACTAAAATTTATTCACTGCAGACAGTCTTTGAATAAGGAACCCAAAACAAACTGCAGAGTTGTTATTTGAAAAGTGTAGATGCCCCTTAAATTAAAAAACCTAAAATATAGTTCCTTTCAGAGTTGACAGATCACCCTATCTGGATCCCATTTCAGGGAACTTGTTCTTCTCTTACCTTCACCGTTGTGAGAGTCTTACGCTATGCCAAAGGCAGAGTACTGTAAGGTCCCCAGTGTGGCCTAAAGCATACTGAATTCCATGAAAATTATTTTCTTTAAAGGGTTAAAACCACTTGCTCAAGGTTTTTGAGGTTTGTAAAAAAAACCAAAACATTTTAACTATGTAGTATAAAAAACCCCAACCATTTTCACTAAATAGTTTAAATTAAGATATTTTTACTAACTTCAGGCCAAAGACGGGTTTTTACCAGATCCCCAGGCATCTCATGCCAAGGTAGACTCCCTTTTGAACACAACACTATGCCTTATGACAAGCATTTGTACTCAAGTCAGGGGAGCAGTTGCTGGGGGGTTGGTCAAATTAATCTTTTCTTACTAAGTTCTTGATTTCCAAGGAAATGCAGGAGAAGAAATGAGGCTTCAACCTTTGCCAGCATGGTGCATTGTACTCTTTTTAACATACCTGGAGTAAATAACTACATGTGAAAATAAAATACTAGCAAGGAGGTCACATGAATTCAGCCACCAGATTAATCTTCACCAACTATATTATTGACAGGGTTTGCAACCTGAATTTTATTCTATAGAGACATCATTAATTTCAAGTAATAGGGTATAAATAAAATTTCGATATAATTAATCTGAAGCTTGATGGGAAATGACAACACAATGTCAACATTTTCTGGAATATGTTTTTAAGAACACTGAATTTCATTCTTCTAGATTGCACTGAATGACTCAGAACTTGACAAGAAAAATAACATTTTTTCTTTCATAAAATAGTATCTGTGAGCTCTGTCAATTTTAGTCCTCTCATCTTGGTCTCTCACACCTGAAAGCACTGCATATAAAGTTATTCTTTTTTTATCATTGCTTTTTAAACTCAAGGAGAATCCCAAGGTATTTTTAGATTATCCATGAAAATGTATCTTCATTTTTATGTCAAGATTATAATTAGTTTTTCATTTCTTCTACTTTTAAAAAGTGTAAGATTTGATTCAGACATTTATTTTCAAACAGCCAATTATACATGCCATTTTTACATTTTTAAAAATTCTTTCTTCAGTATAGGTCTATTTTTATTAACGATAAACTGTCTTCCTATAACACTGAATTTTGCTTTATGAACTTTGGTGAAAGCATATACTCAGGTGTAGGAGTCATCTTAGATAGTCGACATCGATATGTTAGTTTTTGATTTACAGAAGTAGTTAACAATGTAATAATATGAAGTCAAAAACCTCATATTCTTCTGTTTTGTTTTTTGTTTAGGTATTCTATGCAAAATGCCGAGGACTAATAGTTTACTTGTTTTGAAACACTTCTGAGCAGCCTTTAGCTAAAATGCATTTTAAAAATGTAAGTATATACATAGGAATAATGAAAAAAAAAGGGTATGTTTGTTACCTCCCTAATGTAAGAGGTTTTTTTTTTTAGTGGTTTTCTGTTCATGAACAGTCTCTGTTCATATTTTTATTCCTTACAAAAAGTAAGTAACATTACAGAAAGCAATGGGGGACACTCTTTTACAGTTAATACTGATGATCTCAAACAGACAATGGGTAACAGTGGTATGTATTTCTGAAGTAAAATATTTCCATGATTTCACAGGTATTCCCTCTATAGAGTCCACATCACTGCCAAATCACTACTAAACAAAGGTATACTTTATGTGTAGGAATGTAATTGCATAATAAATTAGACTGAAGCACACTGACAATGTAGGTAACCTTCCAAGGATGAGTCAGGAGATGCTGGTGAAGATTATATTGAGTGTTTAAAAGCAATGATGATGGTTATGATGCCATTCTTTCAAGGGAGAGGTTCTCTACAGCTCTCATCTCTTTCTATGCACAAGTGACACATAAAATCATGTGCTGATCTGCTGGAGCACCATGCATGGAGAGCATATATGTGTGGAAAGAGAGATGAAAGGCCGAGCCCTGTTCACATGGTGTTCATGCCCTTGGGTTCCAATTTTCCTTAAAATAAAAGGGAATATATTCCTTGTGAATGCATTTGGTGCAATTCATCTTTCGTGAATAATAGCTGAACATCATGCAGGGAATAGATTTAATTTCTAAATTTATAATGACACTGTCTCTGAAATAGTGTAAAAATGTAACAGTCATTCAGTTATGTGAGAGAGGAAAGGGAGAGGCTCCTGTTTTTTTATAAAACTATAAACAGATAGTTCAAAATCAGTCTTTGCTTTTCAAACATCCTTTTATTCATACGACCTATACCTGAATTTCTGATAAAGGGACCATGAACTGAATTGTCTACTAAAATTATAGTAATTTAATGCAGCATACTGTAATATTAATAAAGTGCATACCATGCAATTATGGTGATTAACTTACATTCCAATAAAGTTGTGTTATTAAGGAGAGTATACTACATTGCGTAATTGGTTGTTCCTATGCTACAAAAAAAATCTTTTAAAATACACAATTACATTAAAATGAAAGCTCCAATTTAATGAATGTATAAAGCAGTCTTTAACTTTCAAATGTATTTTATGAAGAGCTAATTTCTGAATAGTAATCCAAAACTAATAAAGAATCTGTTTCAACTTCACCATCAGTAGACTAATGAAAGTCAGGGTTTATATTTTTGATTCTGTCCTGATTTCAGAACACCAGAGACCATTTATCCTCCTACATGAATGCAGTTTCCATAGATGCTTATCAAACAATGATTGCAGGTCAGCTAGAGCAGGTTGCTGCAGTAACTGCAGCCATGTCAGGTTGGGTTTTGAATATCTCCAGGAATGGAAACCCTATTATCTCTCTGTGCAACTTGTTTTGCTGTTTGACCACTCTCACATCAAAAAAAAAAAAAATTCCTTCTGATAGTTTCACATTGTTGCCATTGCCCGACAGTCTTTGGGAAAGTCCTGAAAAAATTCAAAGGTGTTATATTTGTGCTGGTGAAGTGGTCCCTGACTTTCAGGAAGATGAAGGCAAAGATGCAGGGCAACACTGTGTTGAGTCTAGCAGTAGCAAAAGAACTCCAAATCCTTAACTGCCTCAAACCATCTATATCATCTGTAGATAGGAAACACTGCAATTTTAGCAGAAATATGTCTATCTAGAACTGTTTTTCTAGCCTGGACTTGTACTATGTTGAGTAAACAGCCCTTGGCTGCGAAACCCAAGGAGCCAGCAGATAAGTGACCCTGGTGAGAAGGGGTGGGATTCACTGACCATGCTGCTGGAAGGTCAGGGCCAGTTCTCAGGCAGTGGGAGTAGGATAGAAAATTTCTCAGACATTTGATAAGCAAATCTGTTTTGGCTTGAACCAAAAATTAATATAACTGCTAGCAGTAGACTCTGGATGCAGATAAGTGTCCATAGTCCTTTGATTCCACAGTGCTAATTGCAGAATTACAGAATGAATATTGCTTTATATGTACTAGAAATGATCACCATGTTACATTTGACTTTGCCATGACTATTCCATGCTGCAGGCTTATTGTTATCCTGTGACTCATCCATACATTTAACTTCTTTTTTCCCCTCTCCTTCATTTTATAAGTGCAAGACTTCATTCTTTGTACTATTGTATTTCATCCCATTTTTTCCACTCAGATTCTTTCTATTTGATACTTCAATTGTTCTCTGCATTAACAATGCATTTGAACTTTATCAACTAACATAACCAGTAATAATTATTTTAATGGAGGCTTTTAATGAAAATAAGTATGGATTAATTTCAAGTTTGATCTTGAGGAACCCAAATTATAACCTTCTCCCTGCCTGAAAAGTCCTCTTTCAAAACAGTATGCTGTTGTCTCATCTGCATTTTAGTCAATTTTACCAAATATTTCTTGTTCTGTTCCTCGTTTATAGAATGCTTTCCTATATATAAAATGCTTTCCATATTTCCTATGCTTTCCACAACTTCCAGGTTCAAATACTTAGAATCAAATATCTTTTCCTTTTTAGGAACTTTAGCAACTATCTCTACAATAGAAGATAACAGGAGTTCCTCATTCAGTGCCTGGTATGACTTGTCTCAAGATAGAAAAGGATTTGATTATGTTGCTTTATCAAGGGCATGTGAACTTCAAACTAGGCAGGGCAAAATCTGTGCACGTGTAGAGCTTTCTATAGGAGTCATGATCAGGTAGCCTAGTGCCTGTAAACAAGGGATTTACAAAGAGACAGTTTTGATTTCTAAAGTAAAGAAAAAAAATTTTTTTAAATAAATCCTAAAACATAATGGCTGAGCCTGAGTCAGATAAAGGTAAAAATACTTTGGATCCTTATTCAGGCATTTCCAGAATAATAAATAAAACAGGGAGGTCAGAGTCCTCCAGTGATGGCAGGATTTAATATACGTTTCTGCGCATCCTCTAGCTAGAAATTCCCTTGTTGGATAAATATTAGCGCGTAGTTGTAATGCTGTAATTAATTTTCTTTGAGGAATGCCCCTGTATTGTGTAATCCAATTGTTACTTATTTTAACTTTTTCATAATTTGCAATACCATGGCCCTGTGATAACAACTTAGTCCAATTATTGAATTCTCTTTTTCTCCAGTTACAAGGTTTTGGATAGATTGATTTAGGATTGGGCGTCTCCCATTCTGATAGTTCGTCATCGCCCGTCTCTGATATTACCATAATTGTTTTAGGATCCCATATTGATGGTATCTTTTCCTTATCAAATGTGTTTTCTGTATCTTTTCGTAGGAATGCAAGAGGGATATGGGACACCTATGTGCTTCCTTTAGAAAGAGCAACAAGAAGAAAAGCAAATTCCCTCTTACCTTTATGTAGTCTATTGTGGATAGCTTTACTGTGTAAAGCTGTAACTGACATGTATAATGAACTAAAACTTCACAATTGTATGGAAGTTATCTGAATATTTTCAGACCCAATAACTAAAATAACAAGAGTTTGAGCTATGTGTACTCATGTGGGGGTATATATAAAAATACACACATATATAAAATAAATATATATTAGCATATAAATGTATGTATAGGCAAATATAGAACAGGTTAATAACTATTTTCAGAGTTAATTCTACAACTCTGGCAGGAGCTTAGTGCATATGTGCATATGCAAGAGGGACATATGTGCACTCTTTCAAAATCTTAACTGATTTTACGGAGAAAGGGAAAGCTAAGTCCACATGGCATGTTGGTGCTCATTATTTTAATGAAAATGTTCAACCACAAACAAGAAAATAACATGAATTAGAAGAGAATTACAGAAAATGGAGAAAATAACTAATAATAATTGTCACGGCTAGGCGAAGGGGAGCAAGCACACCGACATGATGTAGGATCATACAAAGCTCCGTTTATTGTCATCAGAAGGCTTGTTTTTATACTTTCATAAGTTCCTTA
>BJBW01011738.1:0-39378 GCA_004320125.1 Scolopax mira
CACTTTGAGGGTGGCAGAGCCCTGGCAGAGGCTGCCCAGGGAGGTGGTGGAGTCTCCTTCTCTGGAGACATTCCAACCCCACCTGGACACGTTCCTGTGGGACCTGCTCTGGGTGGCCCTGCTGTGGCAGGGGGTTGGACTGGATGATCTCCAGAGGTTCCTTCCAACCCCATGGGATTCTGGGATTCAGAATGTTATCCCTGCTTCCCTGCAGATTCCCAGGAGACAGGAGGATGGAGGTTGTGGCAGGATTCACCATGCTGTGCATGGGGGGGAAGCTGGGACTCGGGGGGTCCCCCCCATGGGGCTGGACACCCCCTGTCCCATGTTCTACCAGGCCCTGCTGGAAAAATGGCCCAAATCAGCACGTGCAAATCCCCATGGGCTGCACCCGCCGTTCCAAGGGAATCATCGCCCACGCTGCGGGATGCGGGGCTGGGGGGCGGCTGGAGAAATCCCACTAATTAAATACACCCCGGTACCCCTTGTGCTGGGATGGACTCTTCCCAGTCATTCTCTTCCCACTTTGCCTTAACTCCCTGTAACGCCCGCCCCCCCCAGCGCTGCCCTCCCAGTTTTGCTGTGGGGAAGGAGGACCCCCCGGCAGGGGGACACCCAACCTCGGGAGGGCGATTCGTGCGGGACAGCCTACGCTGCGGGTGCCGGCGGGGATGCGGGAGGGGGTGTGATAGCGGGATCTAGAGGCAGGGGAAGGTATGTTTTCAGAGCCCGGATAGCTCAGTCGGTAGAGCATCAGACTTTTAATCTGAGGGTCCAGGGTTCAAGTCCCTGTTCGGGCGCTCGATCTTTTCCTGCTTCATCCTGACCATCGTTATTTTTTTTTTTTCTTCTTCAAAACCTTTTTACACCCACAACGGGGTCGGCTCGTCCCGCCGCGGGGAGGGGTATATGTGTGTGTGTGTGTGTGTGTGTGTGACCCAGCTGCGCCCCAGTACGCGAAATAAAAAAAAAAAGCCACCAAAAAAGAGGAGAAAAGGAGGTTACGCCCGAACAGGGACTTGAACCCTGGACCCTCAGATTAAAAGTCTGATGCTCTACCGACTGAGCTATCCGGGCTCTGAAGAAATGTGCTTCGGGCCGTTCCTATCACCGCACAGCAGCACGAGGAGGCTCGCACCGGATTGCGGGGACTCGTACCGGGCGGGGGAGAGGCACGGGTGGGGGGCTCGTAACGGCCCGGTGTGGGAAGCAACAGCGCTGCCGGGATTGGGTTGTACGGGAGGAGCCTAGAGGAGCGGAGGGTGCAGCTCTGTACCTCATGAAGCGGTGCCGGCGCGGGGGGCTTGCACCGGGCAGGGAGAGCTTGCACCGGGCAGGGGGGGTTGCACCGGGCCGGGAGGGGGGGCTACACCGCTCCGTGAGGGTCTCAGGTTTCGGTCCTCCACCGCAAGGGGGCGTGCGTATTCCTCGTCGGGAGGTTCGCGTCTCCTCTAGGGACAGCTTCCGCTGCGCTCTATGGCGCCGCCCTGCCGGGACGGGCAGCCATGTTGCCTGCGAGGGGAAGTGGCGGCCCGGAGCCCCGCTAAGATGGTGGAGAGAAGACCTCGGGGGGCGTAGGGGTTCGTCCCCTCCCAACCCTCCCCCCGAACCTGGCCTGCGGGGCGACCTGGGGCCCATGGAGCAGCTCTAGGGTGAGCCCGCCGCCGCGGGAGGCCGGGGCTCGGGGGGCGCAGCGCTCCGGTGCCGGGGAGAAGCGGGGGGGGCGGCGGGGGCCGGGGGTGAAGGCGGCTGAGGAGCTTTTCCCGGAGCACGCTTTTTTTGGCTTTCTAAGCTTTTGCGTACCAGCCGGTTACCTGCAGGGTTGGTAATTTTGGCAGCATTTAGAGTAAAAGCTTGAGGGAGGCCGTGCGAGCTGACTGCACCAGGGGCTGACTGGGGCTCTCGCCGTGTGTTATCTCTCACACCCTGACTTTTCCCTTAAATCTTGAGTAACAGCCCGAGGGACGCCATGGGAGCCGAGTGGGGCTCCCGCCCTGTGTCATCTCTCACACCATGACTTTTCCCTTAAATCCTGTCAGGCTTTTCCAGGGCAAAACGCTGCCAGGGGCCGGGCGGCCTAACGGTTGGAAGCAGCTGCTCCGCTCAGTGCGGTATTAACAAGGAAGCACTTTCAGGGAGGGATTAATAATTCAAAAGATGAAATGTGTAATATTTCATGCTTTTAAAACAGATGGATTTTAAAATATGATCCCTCGTTCCTAGGCCGGTCAGTTCTGCCATACCCTGTCAGGGATGGTGCAGAATTTAGGGCTTCTAACGCTCAGAGGGTTAAAAAGAGCTGAATTAAACCTACAACTATCCAAGACTTAAATTTGGCAGAAGCACAATCGAATGATGAACGTTTAGAGAAGAGATAATGAGAGGTTGAAGGGGCTGTTGAAATTCAAACACAGCACTGTTAGGAGAACTCAGACTTGATATTTGTTAATTTAACGCTCTCCGGCAGCTCTGAGTGGCCACACGACCAGAGTAGGTGGCCCTACTCCAAGCTGGGTGTCCTGCACTGCTCCTGCCAGGCAGGTCGGATGCCAGGCATACTGATTGAAAAAGGGTTAAAATTTATATCCCAGGTGCCCACTTCTTCAGAAGCGTTCTTTGGACCTTGTGTGGCAAACACACTCAATAGGGCTGCGAATGAATACCTATATATTTAGCAGCTCTGCTTGGAATAGAGCAAAAGCCCCTGGGTGTTCAGTAAACCTGTTAGTGAAACATCACGCAGCTAGTTCTGCTGAAGATGTGATTAAAACAAGGGCTTTTCTCATTTTCCACTGCAAAAAAAAAAAAAAGAGCTGGTTATTAGCTTCAGTTTTACTCATAAATTCTGAAGTACTTGGCTCAGCACTGAAGGAAAAGAAATCTTCAGCACAGTCACTGCAGGGGATTATGTAGCCCTTAACTGATGAAGCAGCTTGTTTTCATGATTTAACCACTTTTTGCTTCGTGGCTGAATGTGTTAAAATAGTAATATCAATTTAACATTCCCTTAAGGAAAGTAACTGCTGTTGGGAAGAGAGACTCCAAAAAGAGCCCAATTCCATCTGTTAAAACAGAGGTAAATGGAAACAAGGAGGTGGAAGTTCTCCCCCCTTCCAGACACCACCAGCAGCAAATCCTGTTGGCAGTACCTGATAGAGGGAGATTTGCAGCCTAATTTGCCAGCGCGCCTTTTTTTTAATTGAAACTATCAGTTTGGTTTTTCCTCCTACTTATCTAGTTTTGCAATAAAACCAGCGTTGCATAACATTTGTATTTGTTAACTACTGACATTTATCAGAGGTTGGCTAATTTTGGTGTGTTATTGGCAGACCTTTGTGGAGCAGTACACAGATGCATCGCGTCAGCAGCAAAACATCAGGTGAAATTCAGAATTAAAATGGGGATTTTTTGGTATTAGAAGATGTGGATTTTACTCCAGAGCAGCTGCCAATAAGGAACTCTTAAAAATCAGTGTTTAATATTAAGAATATTAGCCTTGCTTTTTGTTGCTGTACGTAATGCATTCCATAGTGAAATTGGGCTTTTCTCTGGATATTTTCCTAACAGACGATATTTTTCCTGATTAATTGCCAAGTCAGTGTCAAAGCAACAAATTGGAGTAGTCTGTAAAGTGTGAAATCTGTTAAATCATGCAATTCACAGCCCAGTTTTCTCTCCTCCTCCTGCCCCTTCCCATCCAGAAGCCCCCAAACAACCAGCCAACACTTGCAAGGTGTCAGGGAGTGAAATAGTGACAAGGTGGCCTTTGTTGGGAGGTGGCAGTGGAAGGGCAGCTTTGATGTCTCCTTGGCTGGCACCATGCAGCTCTCAAGGGACATGTGTGAACTTGCTGGGGACACTGATGGGATCAAATGAAACACATGGCCCAGAGCAAGGTGGAAGTGCTGTGGCAGCAGTGATGGAGCTGAGGATGTCACAGGGCACGGTGTTTCTGTCACAAGGAGGGTGAGATGAGTGGGCAGGAGGACCTACAGGCATGAAAACTCACACTGATAGGGACAAACCTAATTAGCCCTGATTCAATTGTCAGATCAGTGCTGATTTAATGCCTCCCTTCCAGGGCTGCTCTCTCCAGGGCACTGTACAGGAGACTGCAAGTTTGTTTGCAGTAAATTGTGCTTTATTTGAAAGCATGAAAGAGCATGATCTTAACCTTCTGTTGAAGTGATACACAGCATCCACAGATACACCAGTTTACACTCCCTGCTGTGTTTTCAGTTTGCACAGAAGTTAGAAGCTATATTCTTTCCTTAAAAGAAGGAGACTTTAAAATGAAAACTGAACTTGTAAGTCAAGTTTAGCTTCAACTTTTCAGACACGCTGCACTTACGCTCCCTTCTGGGGCTGGTAAGATCTTTTGCCTCAAGCTTTGCCTTCTGCAAGCATCAAAAGCTGTGGTCTAGAGGGGTTTTCACCTCTTAAAAGAAAGGATTTTTACTCACAAACCAGGCAGACGACTCGTTCCTATAGCATGCATGACTATATAAAGTGTTCAAATGGAAAAAAAATGTTACTTCATGACTACTTTGTGATTCATAGTTTCCTCCCAGTCGTTGCTCTGGTCCAGTCTGATTTTCTCTCACACACAGCTCCGGAGCAGTAGAGGGAACAGCAGCAACTTCTTCCCTGGTGCTTCCTTCAGATTTTAGAGGCTTCAAGGGCTGTGGGGTAAAATATTTGGCATAAAACAGGTGGGAAAAATAGAGTTTTAGGGGAAAGTTAAGTAGGGCTCACCGAGCAAGAATCTTCTCAATTCTCTAGGAATTTCCACCACCCCCCCCCCGTGTTTCTGGCCAGGGGGGTCACAGAAATGAGATTTTCTGTCTTGGCAGGATGATGTCTGGTGGTGCCTCAATACATCTTGTTGGGTATCTGCCAGCCTAAACACATTTTAGAGCTCGTGTGCTTGGGAAATTAGTATTTGGTAATCTCAAAAATAATTTCTCATTAAAGGAAGTTCATATTTCTAAGAATCAAACTCATTGAAAGTACAATTTGTCTGTCATGTAAAAACTGGAGACAAGGCATTAACTTCCTTGCCTTACTCTAAAAAAAAAAAAACCCAACCAAACCAACCCAGAATTGAAACAGTTAAAGTCATCTTGAGTTGACTCTTATCCCAGGGCTGGCAGAGCCCCTTTCCAGGAATGGGGTGGGGAGGAAACCCACTGCTTTCTCCCTTTTTGTCCGTTTTTCACACCCGACTCCAGCTCTTATCAGCAGCTGATGTAATTAATGACTCCCCCTCCTGACCAGAGGAGTTGGAGGCAGGAGCAGTTTTTGAAAGAGCGACTCAGAGCCCAGAGCATCATCCGGAGCCCAGCCAGGGTGGGGAGCTCCTGGGGAGGCTGCTCTGACCCCCCCCTGCTGCCACTGGAGCTGCTTCTCCCACACAAGGACCCACAGATTCTTCCTGGGGGGAGCAGAGGGGCTGCTTGGGCCCCCGGGGGGCGACTGGCCCATCCTGGAGATACTCCTTAGAGCAGAGAAGTTCAAGGTCGGTAAGTGTGTCTGCAGCGAGGACAAAGTACAGCTCTGCTTGTAAAACCTAAAGGATCCAGGGGGCAGTTTGTGTTCCAACGTGCTTGGCATTATCAAGCAGAAACCTTAGTTAAAATTTAAGATGTTGATAACCTGGAAGTTGTTTGAGCTGTTATAAAAGTCACTTAATTTTGACTTACTACCTAGATCTGGTCACTGGCAGTGTTGCTTTCCAAACTTGAACATTTGATAATGCTTCAATCAAGCTTTCCTAAATATTCAGAGATATGTTTGATCTTTGAGAATGATTTTATTCCTGATAATGCCTTACTTCAGAGAGATGTAATAATTTAAGAATTATCAGAAGCCTCTAAGAAAGTCATTGTAGATCCCTTTTAAGAGTTGGGGCTGGGGAGGGATGGGTGGTCAGTAACAAATTGGTGCTAAAGCTGAGATTTGTGGCATTGCTGAGGTTTCTGCACCATCTGCTAGAGTTCTTTATCTTGTTTTGTCTGCATCTAAAATGTTTGGTTACATTCCTCAGGTTATTTTGCTGGTATTCTCTTTTTAATGCAACTAATTGTACCGGCTCGCATTCTTTCCAGCTGATGTAGTAATAACAAATTCATTTGCTATATCTGGAAAACTCTGAAAAAAGGCAGTTTAGATATTGCTTGAAAGTTTTTTGCTCCACGTTTTCAAATCTAATTTAAACTACTGCATGGGTTAAAAGTTGACACCTCTTCCAGATTCCACAGATTCCAGTAAAAACTTTCCCGAAGTTGCATCTCTGTGGGCAGGTTCAGGAGCTGGTCTTTTCAGTTCATCTCATGCTCCAGCCTGAAGTTTGGCAGTTGCCAGGCTTGGTTTGCTGTTGCCTGCAAGTTACTCTTTTTAAACTTTGGTGGCTAGTTAGATTTACACCATCCTTTCTCTTTAAATCTAAAGAAATTTTCAAACCTGTTGGAGGTGGGTCTGGATTAAACTGGTTTGTGCTATGGACATGAGTCATTACAGATCATTCTGCATTTGAAACTGGGCTCTTTGGGTGGATCCTAAAACCGAAAGGGCTTGACAAATTCAAATAGCTGCAGGACTTCCCCTTTTGTTCCTTTCCAGGAAAGGGTTATTTTATCTGTTCACCCAATAATGCTCTAAAAAACCCTGGTAATTTATAGTCTGCATCTAGTTATTTGGGATGAAGGCTGCAGCAGCTTTTAGCAAGTTTTCAGAACGGGTGGGGAAGGTGTTAATTATTGCCATCAGCACTAATTACTCCTCCTTTTGGGCAGTGGAGGGGTTTGCTGCCTTGAGGAGATTTCCATTGTGGTTCATTGTGACTCAGCTTCTATTCTCCTCCTCCCCCCACCTCTGACTCAAGGGTTTCACCATGAATTTGCCAGTGGCCTGATGGAGACTGGCAGGTCCCCCAGTCCCTCACCACACCGTGCCACTCCTGGAGGTGGGCAGTCACAGCAGATGTCCCAGTTGTTCCCACAAGGCTGTTGGTCAGGCACTGGGCAGGACAGAGCAGGTGAGGGACACAGTGACAGCATTCTACAGCAGTGGTTTAAGATACACCTGCAGGGCTAATTTTAAACACTGGTTTCCTGAAGCTTCTAAGAAGTGGAAGTGGTTGAACTCAAGACCTGGTCTCTCTGCTTAATTAATACATGGCTTTTCTCCTTTATAGGTTTGTGCTATAAACAGCTAATCACTGCCACAATGACATCGTCAAGCTCTGCCCAGCATCCAGCAGCTGAGAATGCCTGCAGAATCACACTGGGACAAGTTAACCAGGTAATTATCTCTCCCACTTATCTTCACTGCTTTCTCCTCACTGAAGCAGTGATTTTTTTTTCCCCATCAAATCAAAGCTCTCCCAAGTACATTTGAGTAATAGAAATTTAGCGTGATGGAGTAGGGCTTTTATCTTAGGGAGATGTGTTAGCTTTCAGTATCAGATTAGTGATTTATGAACATTTTAAAGGGCAAGGAAAGGAAAAAAGCAGTTAGAACCAGCCTTACAAGAAACCTTATAATGCACGTTTTTGGGCTGGACCTATATTTGAAGAATTCCTCCTAGAGCTAGACTCTTGAGACAGTTTTGGAGCTTTGTGACCTTTTATGCTGAGCTTTTGGTCAGTAGTTGTGTGCCCAACTAATGTTTTGGGGTCAATGTAGCTAAGTATTGAACACCTAGTACTCCCTTTATCAACTATTCTTGCAGAGTCCTTGGAACAAAAGGTATTTGGAGCTGCCAGCCAAGGCCAACACGGCAGGTTTGAGCATGGCTCGATACCACCGTGACAGCCAAGCAGAGGAGAGAAATTTGCAAGCAATTAACAGTAAAAATCTGGTCTAAAAGTCAGAAAGGTTTCTCTAAGACAGGCCTCCAACCTTCCAGAGCTAATTCACTGCAAAAAGCATCTCTGCAATATGAGGGGATGTGGCAGGAGGGAAAATAAACTGGTGGGAAGTGGAGAGAGCCTCCCATTTGAGGCTTAATTTAGAACCCATTTGAGGCTTAATTTAGAAGCTTTGAAACTTGGCCAAGTCCTGTGAGGAACTGATGTATTTGCTTATTTATTCAATTCACTCTGCATGAAAAAATAAAATAAGAAAATAAGCTCTGATATTAGTAGCAAAATATTGATTGTCAAGACTCAGTGTCCCAGGCAGCATGGAATAAACACTTCCATTTTGGCTGCACTGTAGTAGCTAAAGGCCCTATTTAAAATGATCAAGCTAACTAGATTGCTTCTTTAATTAGAAAAAAAAATGTAGAAGTAGTTACTTATATCTATTTGAGAGTGGTCATTAGAGAAATTAATGGATGCAAATACATAATTTCATGTTATTAAAAATGATGTGCTGATAGAAGCACTTACTGGAGTTTTGCTGAGCTTTTTTTTCCTAGTGAAAAAGCTGTTCTTGAGAGGAGACTGGGGGCTGGACACGAGCTGTTCTGTTTGAGCTTGAAAATGCAACAATGAGAAAACAGGCAGCCCAGGCACATTCACAGAGGAGATAATTTTTTTTTTCCCTAGTATTAGGGAACAGGTGGAACAAATACCCTGCCAAGATGCTGTCTGATAGCTGAGTGACAAATCACAGTCGTGGCAAGCAACTAAAACCCCGTTCTTACCTTGTGTGGGAAAATGATGCTGTAGCTCAGACTGTCTCTTGAGATGCCTGAGGACTGCAAACAGGCTCTGCTCCTTGGGAAGTGGAGATTTAATTGCATTTATATAGGGAGAAGGGAAGGGTGGGTGTGAGACACAGCTGAACCCACCTAACATTGATAAGTAATGGTCTTTACCACCCAGTGTGGTTTACATGCCTGGAGGAAGCATAAACCTTCTCAAAGGGGAAACAGCAATGAATATTGTACGCTGAGGACTGGTCTTTCTGTGTTGGAACAGATTGAAATATCTTGTTGTAGTAGCATCTGATAGACAAGGAGAACAGAGGAAGTGGTGCAGAGTGGGAAGTGAGTGTTAGCGTACAATATTGTGTAGCTCTCAGAGAACAGTGAGGGCTCTCTGACATTTTTAGGGAACAGAAGGCATCAGATCATGTGGTGGCACTCTCCTAGGCACTGCTAAAATTCTTTTGGAATAGATGAAGTAGCAACGTAGGGGGGGAAGCAGCTATTTCAAACTTGCTGCTGTTTTATAGAGCATCATCTGTCTCATCTGCTACTCGGAGCTGCTTGGGGTGTGGGTGAAACCTAAAGGGGTTGTGGTGCAGTTGCATCGTTCCCAGGCTGGTTTATATAATTTTATATAATAGAGATTTTGCTTGATGAGTGAGATCCACAGAAAATACAGCTACTGATCCTTGGTGTTAATTAACCATACCTTGTGTTTAATGTGTCTTATTATTATATGCCTATTGATGGATCCTAATAATTACATGCTCCCAAAGGTCAGTGCAGAGGAGACCCCATTTGTTCGCTGCACTAATTCAGGAAATTCAGGCGTGCTGCTCTGGAAGTGTGATCTGAATGCACCTTCATAGCTCCTAAATACATGACTCAGTAGATTTGGTCAGTCACTGCCTGGGCCTCCATACCAAGGGTCTGAGTATCCAAACTCTGCCCTCCCAGGATGAATGCCATCAAAGTTAATGGGACAATGTGAGTGATTGTGATGTGATTGACCGAAATTCCTTGGCTTTTTTTGTGTCTCACACTTGAGTCAGAGTGATTGTGCTGATTTCTAACTTCTTTTTAAGCATTAAATCCATTCAGGCTACTTGTAAAAAAGAATAGCAGCCTTCAGCAGGTTGGCCTGAGGCCGGCAGCGCTTCCCCACGACCTCCAGCTCATAGCAGGGGTGTCAGCTCTGGGCTTGGCCAGAGTCTCACACAGGTTGAGGTGGGTTTGTTAGGTTTGTTAGCTGCCCAGGTGTGTGTGCCAGGGTGACTTTCTCTCTCAGCAGGGTGCTCTTCCCAGTCATTCAAACAAAATTCTGTCCTTTGTGTTTTAGGTGCGACCCAAACTGCCGCTTCTGAAGATCCTGCAGGCTGCGGGCGCCCAAGGGGAAACCTTCACCCTGAAGGAGGTGGGCTCTGTCTGTGATCCCTGAAACCAGGCCTCTCCCTGCTTGGCTGGGGGGGGGGGGGCTCAGGGATGAGACCAGCTATGAATTTTTCTATACTTTGAAGCCCTATCTACAAAAAAAAAAAAAAAAAAGGAATACCTTTCCCATAGCGCTGTTGTGGTTTGATCATAAATGTCTTAAAAGCCCCTGGAGGAATTGGAGTAGGGGTGAGAAATATTAAAGAAAATTATTTATTCTGGAGATTCAGAAACCTCTTTGGAGAAAGGAGAGTTGGGATATTCCTGAGAGAACGTAGGAGATTCTATTCAATTGTCTTGCTCTCTGCTCAGTGCACGAAAGCCTTAAAAATTGGATTCCAGTTGGTATTTTTCTTTAAATTTCCTTTGAAATGGCTTGTCAGCTAAACCTGAGACCCCATGAATTCATTCATTTTAAGATTAAAATGCAATATGTGTACAAGATTAAAAAAATGACACTGACTGTGATTTACAAGAATATCGTGTCTGCAAAGAATTAAATGCAGTGGTTTTTCATTATGAATGTGTCAAATATTCCTGCAGAGCCCTGTGACTTATTTTAAACACTTATGCATTTAAATAACTTATTTAGCTTCTAAAAATTTTTGCAAAAACAAATTGAATGGTTTAAATGGGGAGAGTTGAGTATTAAATGTGGGTTACTTGTATAGATTAACATTTTAACTCTGTCAAAGTCAGATTTTTTCTGCGGCGAATGGGGCATTGTTAGCAACTTTTGGATGATGGAGGGTCACTTTGGTGGGTAATGGGGGGGTTGAACCTGTGTATTTTGTGCTCAATGCACTTTGCTTTATCCTCTCATACTCTGCATTCCTCACTGTAGCTGGCAGTGTCCCCTCATTCGCAGAGGATGTTTCCTCTCTGTCCTTCTGATACCACTCCTTCATCCTTGTGATATTAATGCACTTATTTTTGCATCTTTCTTCCCTGAGGAACCGTGCTATAAATGTGGTCACCCTTTAGTAACAGTTTGTGCTTTGAACTTGGGATACTTTTTGCCTTCTCCCCACCCATTCCCTTTTCTTTGCTCTGAGCTGAGCTCCAATAGTCTCCATCTGCAGCTCCACTGGGGGAGGCTGCCCAGATAAGTGTTCTCGCCCACGTTGTGTTTCATTTTCATGTGGGGTAGCAGAGTGACTGCTGTTTGTCCATCTTTGAGTCAGTTTTCCTTCTTGTCAAGGGTTAATAGTTCCAAACCTTCTAGCAGTATGGTAAAGCATAATGCTTTAGTTGGGAGGCACCAAGGAATCGCAGATGGGCATGAAAAGCAGGTACTATTTGACTTGCATTGTACAGGGTAGCAGGAGGCAAGTATCCTAAAGTAAAGCAAGTTTCCAGGGTCTTTGGGGGTTTGGTTTCAGCTGCAGGTAAGGCTAATGTTGTGTTATGTATCCCCAGGTTATGCATTACCTAGGACAGTATATCATGGTGAGGCAGCTATATGACAAAAGACAGCAACACATGGTCTACTGTGGAGGAGATCAGCTGGGAGAACTGCTGGGACTGGAGAGCTTCTCTGTAAAAGATCCAAGGTAGGAAAAAGTCACCTTTAATGGACGTTGTATTATAGAGGTTGCCAAGATAGGGGCCTCTTGGTGTCAGTGTTTCTGTTCACTGTCACATAAACCTTCTGGCACACCAAGGGCCCTGCTCAGTGGCTTATTGGTAATCCCTTTGACAAGTTGGATTTGAGGCTCCTTTGTTCTGAAGAGCCAGTTCTGAATGGTCCAGGCAGTGAACTGCTTGAGGTGGCAGCTTTTCCCCCCTTTATTTCTGCATCTTCTCAAGCCTTTGATCTCAGAGTTAAGATAAAATCTGCTCCCATCAGTTAAGTTATGAGATAGACTGTAGCAAGCGTTTAGGGGTGGCAATCTGCAGTTGTCCTGCAGTTTTCAGTGTTTCTGGATAATAAAAGAGAATTTCCATCCCTGGTTTCAGAGGGTAATGCTGTTTGGTTTTGTGACTATATTTAACTGTCACCTTCTTTCCCACAGCCCAGTCTATGACATGTTGAAACGGAACCTGACTTCTGCTGCCATGGCAGGTAGGTTTGTCACAGTGTGGGCAAGTATATTCAATGTAGTGTTAATATAACTTGGGTAAGTAATGATTTTGAGAAGAGAGAAATGTTGCTGAAGTTTGAACAGACTGCTAATGAAGGCTTTGACAAGATGATCTCCTGGAGTATGTGTCTTTTCTGTGTGTCCACCATCAGTAGCTGTGATAAGAAATCAGTTGTTTGAGTAACGTGGCTGCCTATAACCCAATGGCCAGATTTCGGAGCAGCAGGCACACTCTGGAAGCTGACAGGGCTAAAATCAATGTGGCTGAAGTATTCCATCCAAATCAGTAGTGATTTCTCAGTCTTTTCTCAGTTTCATAGCATGCTGCGACTTCTTCCTCTCACCTCATTTTATACTTTCTTACTCTTGAGACTGAATATGAGAGTGTTGGAAACCCAGCCTAGTTCTACAGGCCAGAGAGGTCTGGGCTTTAATTGAACACTTGAACCTTTCAAGGCCACTGTTAATTTCTCAGCTCATAAGAGAAACCAAATCAATCTACATCAAAAGTCCTACAGCAAAAGTCCTTCAGTCATAAATTAAAATTTATTCTTAAATTAATCTCAGCTGATGGCTTCTGTGCAGCCAGTCCCTATTGTATGGCTGGTAATCTTAGTTTGAAAAAAACCAACCTTCTGATAAAAGTACAAGTGTGCAAATCCTGAGGGAGCTGCACCAGGAGGATTGTGGAGTCCTGTCCCATACTTCTTGGGGCCTCTAAGCAGATAGTATGGAATTAGTTCTTAGTCTGTTTTTGCACATGTACAAAAAAGCTTGTGCAAATTTAGAAACTGAGAAAACATGACCCTAAACTGCTTAGTTCTCTGCTTTGAGCCATGTCTTGGAAAGAGGTCTCCCTCCTTTTTCTGTTGATAGAGAAGAATCTTCCCAAGTGGACTGTTGCCTAAAACACATCACCTACAGAATAACTGTGTGAGTGGTTTCCTGCCTGGTGATGCCCTGGCCCTTTCCCTAGCGGCACTGTACGTGGAGAGCAAAGGATCCCAGCAAAACACTCTCTCCTCTGCTGCCCTGTCCCCTCCTGCTTGGGGTGTGTGTGTGTGTGTGTGTGTGTGTGTGTGTGTCACTGTGCATGTGTCACTGTGTGCGTGTGGCTGTGTTTGCCTGGATGGTCCAGTCATGGTGTAACTATTTTTTAAACCTGCCGAAGGAAATACTGTTCCTTTAGGGGGGTGATCACTGAGTTATACCACCGTGTCTGCGTGTGTGTGACTATAAAACGAAACAAGCTTGGCAGACCAGACCTCTGACAAACATGTAGGAAGGATGATTAGGTCTTGGTTTTCCTTTATGGCAACACAAGAAGAACTTGAAGTGCAGTAGGACTTAAAGAGGTCTTCAGGTATCATGTTTTGTGATTCATTACCCAAATCAGTGCTTATTAGCACATCATTCTGCAGATTATCTGGACCACTTCTTTTAAGTACACTGGGAGAAAGAAAAGGGACTGCAGTACATCTTGATAATAAAGATCAGCTCTTTCATAAGGCTCTTTATCAGATGGTGTCCTTAGTGGGATGGCTTTCATTGAGTGTGACTGAAGTGGGGTGTATCTGGGAATACCTCACTTTAGAGGACATTTTGTGTAGTTGGCTTCAAAAAAGGAGGCCTTCCAGTAAGTGGAGTGTCTTTTCACATGGTGTTTAAGGCTAATTTGCAGTATTTGTAAAGTGTTAGGAGGGGAGGTCTTCACTTCTTCTACTGCCCCCACAGAACCAAAGCAATTAATGGATGAGCCAACTGGCTTCTGTTTTCCTTAGGTATTAAATAATCAGTGACTGCAGAAAATTTCAAGAGGGTTTTTGAACCCTGAACCTGCAGGGCAATGGAGGGGAAGAAAGGAAAGCTGAGCTAATGCAGGAATATGGGATAGAGCCATGTCATTTTGTGGTCCCATGTTTTGGCTCATTTTATGGACCACTTTGTGGTCCACTTTTCTGCCTGTAGCAGCAATTCTTACTGTTTTCATATCAGTGCCAGGGTTCATGGTGTGAATTGGACTGTTAGTGTCTGCAGGAAATTCCCCTGCTAAGTTGAAAGGGGAGGAAGCAGGAGGCACCTTTGTATCCTTGTTCTCTAGCAAGTCATTCTTTTTAAAGGGTAGACGTCCTAAGTGCAGCCCTCCTATTATATAGAAAGATTTCTGTTAATTTGATTGTTCTTGCCTTTTAGGTTGGCCTTCTAATTAACTCTTGGGGCCAGCATAATTGTCTGGATTAAATTCTGTTATGGAAGGGTGCACAGTTACCCAGGAAGAGCTTGCTCTGCAGGAAATTTTCCCTTCTTTAGTCATGGTTCTTTGTGCCCACACCCTTTAAGAAAGACGTTTTTCCTGATTCAGCATAAGCTGAAAGAGATGGTGTCCTCAGGTATTTATAAAAATCTTACTCTTCTCTGTTCACCTCCTTCAGCATGGATCTGATCCAGACTTCAAGTGCTCTAGGGTTCTGCCTCCATGTAACCTCTTGTGTAAAGCACCTGGAACTTGTGATGGGCGGACAGCCTACAGGAAAAAGAATATAGTTATTTATATTTGAAGAAGGTTCTTACATGTTGTGAGGTTTCATTTCATCAAGCTTCATCTCTGAGAGGGCACAGACTCTCTGTTCCATAGGATAATGCCCCCATACGTACCTAGCAAAGCCCAGGGAATTCTGGAGCGACGCCTCTTGAGGAAACGGCCAGCTCTCTAGGAAGGAAAGGGTTCTCTTTCTCGTAAAGGCTTATGTAGAGGTCTGCCAAGCCTGGCTCGTTGGTTGCTTGCTGAAGACCCTCTGTGTTGTGAGAATGGTTATTACCAGGGAAGGTTTTTTCTTTTGTTTTACCTGCCATCTAGATGCTGCACAGAATCTCCCAAAGGAACAGAGCGTCGATAAGCCAAGCCAAGACCAGCTGAAGGTAAACCCACTGCCTGGTGGTTTCTTTTGTTGTACAGAGTGCCCCTTCTCTGTACCTGTGCATGGTGGACTACCAGAACTTTGTGCTGCTTGGCTGCCAGGTCCTCACCTTCCTGAAAAGTTCTTGGAGTCCACAGAGCAGGGACAGAGTGACCCTTCTCTGTTCTCTTCATAACAGAGTGCCAGTCTCTGAGCGCGTTTCTCTGGGGTGTAGCACTTCTAGTCCTCAGTTCCTCCAGTGTGCTCTGTATCTTCATGCCTTTCTCCCCTCTCTCCCATTCCCTCTCCGAGTAGGAATTGCCAAATAATTAAGCTTTCTAAAATGTGTGACCAAGTTTTGTGTTTAGTAGGTTTGTTTTGAGAAGCTTTCAGGCAGAATCTGAAACCTAGGAAAAATCTTCTGCACATTCAAACTTCTTTCCAGGTGTATTTTGGGATTAATTTAAGGTGGTTGAAACTGGGAGGTGTCTGTTCACATTGGGGGCCACAGAGTCGGAAGGGTCACAGAATTACTGCATTAAAGATGGCAACTTTTGGACCTTTGCCAATCTTAAGATTTTTCCTAGGTTGCCAGGATATTGTTTGTGCTGATTCCAGATGCATTAGCCTTCTTAAAGGGTTAATAATGTGTAGTTTTTGGTCAGAGGCTTTTATTTCTCTTCTTAACTTCTTGGTCCTGCACTGCAGCTGGTGACTGGGAATGGAAGTGCTACATCCCCTTGTCCCTGTAAGCTCTGATGGACTAACATGGTTTTTTTTTTCCTTCCTTCATACAGTTTAGCCAACAAGAAGGTTCTGACCCTGGCGTCACGGAGGGCGAAAGCAATGCTTCTGCTTTGTCTACCTCAGAGCAAAAATGTGAGAATCACGGAGGTGAGTGCCAGCTTTTCTGCAGTAACACGTTCTGTACAAGCTTTACTCCTTTCTCGGTATGACACGTTGAGTTCTGCATCAGCAAAATGCAGGAGGAGGGTTGAGAGACTAATAAAAAAGCCTGTTGTGGAATATAGTCTTTTTAAAAATCATCCTCTTGTGTTAAAGATTGAGAGAACTGCAAATGTTCGCCCAAGGTATTTCATGAGAGATGTATTTTTGAGCTTGGATGTTTGGTCTCATAAATAAACAAACTAAAATGGCAGGTTAAGCCCCAAAAGAACATCTATCACTAAACAATGTCATGAAAAATCTTACAGACCTTGCTGAAGGGTATTTTAAATGCCGAAATTATACTTGTGTCTATTTGTCTTCCCAAGGGACTCTCTCCTCTGATTACAGAGAACACAACCTGAGCCGTCTGCAGTCATTACCTGCAAACCAATCAGGGAACTGAATAACAATGGCATTTTTTTCCTATCCAACTTAAGTGTAATACAGCTCCTTCATATGTAGACACTTCCTTTGTTTAAATGTCTGGGGATTTCTTGCTGGTTCACTCATGGATTTGTGATGTTATGGAAACAATTTTCCTGGTTTTCTACTTTCTATTCCTCCTATCAAGGAACCTAATTTGTAAAACCAGATCTTCTTTGCAAGTGTGGGCATTTCCAGATCAAATGAGAGCAGGAGACATTTTCCTGGCTGCACGTACAAAGGAGGTAGAAACAGTCCTTGTCCTTTGAAACTCTTGGCATCGAATAGAGAGAGATTCAAGGTTATCTTGAAATTCCAAATGCTGAGTTTAGGATCACAGACTAAATTGCAGAGGCTACAAAGGAGGCTGAAACATGGGGTTATGGAGGATGGATTTTTACCTTCCTGCTTCCCATTTGGAGCCTGGTTTTGGAATTCAGGAGCTCCCATCACTAAAATTTGAACCACATTCAAAGCGGTTTCTTTGAATGTACTCAGTGCTGATTTGGGCAGAGCTGTGAAAGAAGCATTTGTATTTCTATATCTTAAAAGCAAGGTAATGCTAAAGAGAACCTGTAGAGATACTGGTAACACTGGGATGCTTCTCTGAGCTCTGCTGGCTGCACGGTGACTATTCTGCAGGGTTCTCTTGGGTAGATACACAAGTACAGATGTGTGGCAGATGTGACTAACATCATGCACTAACCCCAGAGCTCTTTGCAGGAACTGGCTGTAAGAAGGAGCAAAAAAGATTTCTAGACTCGGATGGGGCCAAATTTTTCTCTGCTGGTCTCTGAAGTAATGTAGGTGTGGCATGACTTAGATTCTACTTGGCTCTTACAGACAAAGACTTAATAGAAAACCTCTCTAAAAGCAAGAAGCCTAAACTGGACCTAGTGTTTGAGGAATGGGATGTAGCTGGTCTTCCATGGTGGTTTTTAGGCAACCTCAGAAGCAATTACAAGTCCAGAAGTAATGGATCAACAGATATTCAGACTAACCAGGTGTGTAGACATTTTAAATAGGTGCACTGTATTCTCTCCCTCTCCTCTTTTGGGTTCCAAATAAATAAAATATTCTTCTTCTTTCTTTCCCCTTCCCACTCCAGGACTTTCAGCCTCTCCCTTGTGTGTTCCTGTCCCAGCCTTTCACACCAGGTGGTTGGTTACCTTTAGTGTTCTTAAATAAACTAGGGGCTCTCTCCAACTAGCCATTGGAGCAAAGTCTGCACTCCAGAGCATTTCAAGAGTTGCCCCTTTTCTGGGTTGAAAGTTGTTAACACGATGCACGTGGCTGTAGCCTGATGGCCAGCAAGGGGACAAGCAGGGCTCTACTTGCAAAAAGGGGTGTCTGAGAGCAGTGAGCTGCCCCGTTCTCTCCCAGGGGTGACTGGAGAAGGCTGTTAGTGAGGAAAAGGGGAGAGGAATTCACTGTGGCCACGGCTGCGGTGCTGGTACCTCAGATAACCTGAGCTCTGAGTGGTCTCTTCTTCTCCAACAGGACATAGACACTGCCGTTGTCTCAGATACAACCGATGACTTGTGGTTCCTCAACGAGTGCCCGGCGGATCAGAGCAGCACCACAGTCAAGGGGGAATCTGGTGACTGTGAGGAAGTGAAAGAAGGGGACAAAAAGGTACTGCTTCAAACAGCCACACTGCGTGTGTTCTATGGCTTGGCCTTGTTTAATTGATCTCATGGAAGTGCAAAATCCTTTGCTTTTCATCTGCCTTTTAGGGCTGTGCTGTCTCGGGAGGAGCCTGATCTCCCAAACCAGTGTTTATTTAAAAGTCTGTCACCATTCCATACAGGGCGTGATAGTTTTCCAGTCAATCTGCTTGGTTCTTCATTTAAATGCATGTATTTTTGAGGCACAACATTAATTTAAAATTAATTAAAACTCAAGCAGCAACTTTACTGTATTTCTGACCAATATTTCTGCAAGACTGATAAGTGAAAGGACTCTGAAGAGGAAAATCTGAGTTTACAATGTGTTAGCATTCAGTATTGGCTAGGCTGGCCTGAGAGTGCTGCCTGAGGTGGGAGTAAGATTCATCACAAGAGTAATTAATCAATCAAGTGTGTTTTAAAAGGATTGAGTTAATGGGTTTTTTCCATGGAAATCAGTAGGACTGCTTGGGTGTGTTCGTATTTGTATAATTCTTGTGTGCATCAGAGAGAGGTACGAGTTGACCAAAGGAATATCACCCAGGGGTAGTTGTTGACAACTGGAATAGATACTGTACATAAACCAGGTTTTCAATTACTTATAGAAATGGCTTAATTATCATGGCAACGATAGAGTTGATTTAGCGATCATAAATAGAGATTATTGCCCCCCTCTAACAACATTTCCACCTTTCCAGGTGACCGAGGATGCGTGTTTGCATGACTTGGAGGATTCTCAGTGCTTAAGTGATGACACAGATACAGAAGCTACTTCTGAGGTAGGTGTCCTTCAGCTCAGCTTTCCTTGCTTGGAGTGGGCTGCATCCTAGCAGGGCTCTGCTAAATCCTGACCAGGATGGGCACTGAGCACTGGCAGCCCATGAATCCTCTGACCCACCCAGGCTGTTTAGACACCAAACATCTCTCCTCGTCTGAGCAGTCCTGGAATTTACATGATTTTGGCCACTTTTTCTTGTTTCTACATCGTTCATCCCTTTTGTGCAGGGCAATCTAGTGTCAGCATAAGTAGCCACTGGCTTTTTATTCTTGATTTAACCCATCCCGTAATGACTGAAGATTCGACCCTTAGTTTCCAGCCTAATGCTATATGAAATCAGTACTAACAATATCTGGAGTATAGTCCTTTGCAGAGATTTGGAAATCTAAAGTAGGCACTTTGTAGTCACTGTAGTGCTCATACTTAAAAAAAACCCAACTTATTAGTGGAAATTAGTGGAAACTCAGTGGAAGAAGAATCCACTTCCCATCCCACCCCATATTTCTGAGCTACCTGTATGGTCTTTGTCAGGAAGAAGCCTGCATACCTGCTGATGCAATGTCTTTGTCCTCCCAGTGCCTCTCTGAGGACACACCAGAGCTCATCTACCTGTTTTAATGAAAAAACAAGGTGGAAAGAGCATAAGGAATAATTACTGGGTTGTCACTCCTCCCCAAATCCCATTCCTCTTCTGAATTCCCTCACGACAGATACTAAGGGGCATCAAGTTTGTGTTCTTTTGAGGTTTTGTTGTAAATCAGCAGAAGTCTACCACAATATTCTTTGCAGGTGGTGGCACTGAAATTTTTTAGCATAATTTTCTAGACTCTGCATGCATGAAAAATTGGGATGTCCCTGGCATTGGACAGCTGAATCATAGCTCTGAACTTGGGCAACTCTGGCCCTTGCTGCGTGGGGTAATCAAGTGAGTTGCTGTTAAGTCGTGCAGATTCAACAGATGCTGAGTGATTAGTGAGTCTGGGAAATAATTCCTGACTGATTCCAGGAGCCCTACCCTTCAATTTAGAGTGAGATACTGAAAATCCGATAAACTGCACAGCTTGAGAACTTACTCTTCCACAGGCTGGGAGGAAGGACGGGCAGATTTTAATGCTTAAGAAGAAATCTGCATCTGTAGAATGCACAGGGGTGGTCAAATTCTCCTTAGGCTTTTTGGGGTCCTGGTTTCAGACCTGATAATCAAACTAGCGATCCTGCATTCACAAGCTTATACCCTGTAATTAAGGTTTGTGGTTTTTTTTTCTGAAACTGCTTTGCTGCTTTTCCTCTGTAGAGGAAACGAGTCGTTCCCAAGAATAGGCTAATTTTCTGCTGTTTTTCTCTGCCTCCATCGTTCCTCAGGACTGCTGGCAGTGTACCAAATGCAAGAAATTTAACTCTCCGGGCAAACGGTACTGTTACCGCTGCTGGGCCTTACGGAAGGACTGGTACTCAGATTGTCCCAAACTGGCTCATTCTCTTTCTCTGTCCAACATTGATGCTATGCAAAACAAACCCGACGATGAAGGGATAGACGTCCCGGACTGCCGAAGGACTATTTCTGCTCCCGTTGGCCAACCCAAAGACCTGTACGTGGCAGAAGCCAAACCGCACGTAGATCCCTGCAGCTCCATTGAGTCTTTGGATCTGGCACGAGAATGTGAAAGCAAAGAGTCTCTGCTGCATTTCACTGAGCATAAAAAAGAAGAAGAAATACAGTCTTTAGAGAGTATAAAAAAGTTACTGAATCCTTGCTTCTTATGTCATCATAGACCACGGGATGGGAATATTGTCCATGGAAGGACTGCTCACCTTGTGGCCTGTTTCAAGTGTGCAAAGATGCTGAAGAAAAGGAGATCACCTTGCCCAGTGTGTAGGAAAGAGATTGAGATGGTGATCAGAATCTTTATGGGGTAGTTGTGCCAGTGCAGTCCTTCTCCAAATGAGAGCACACAGGTTTTCTTGCACTCCCACAGATCCCAACTTCAGAACTCGGCTGGTGAACACCAAAGAGAATTGAGATTCAAATCTGACCAAGAAAACTGAGGAATCCTCGGTATTAAATGAAGCAGCACCCACTTTTCAACATCCCTTTAAATGAAATTCCCCAGGGAGTGACCGGTCCATTGGTATCAATGCCCCAGCTTTGAAAGTGTCTAAATCTTCTCATTTCAGCTCAGTGGTGTCACTGGGATTCTCTGTTCTGACAACTGGTCCTTGCAGAAAACAAGTTTTGGAAAAAGTTATAACTTTGGCTGTTGGAGTGATGTTCTCCAGTCAGTCAGACCTGTGCAATGCCTTCTATGCGGGGAGTCTGCATCTGAGAGAGAAATATATAGATTTTTTATATATATATATATATATGTATGCAGGGGTGGGCAAGGGTGGGAGGGAAGGGTAGACGACAGCGTTTGCAATTTAGATAAGCCATTTCTCCAAGGATCAGTTCTCCTGAGAGCAGTGAGAAGTAAATAACTTGGTTTTTGTTTCTTTTTTTGTTGTTGTTGTTTAATGTAGGGTTGTTAGATCAAGTGAAGGTCCTCTTGATGCCCGAAGTGAAATAAGTCCTCCTACACTTTTAATCCGTAGCTATCTCAGGTCATGTGTTAGACAGTGAAAGAGTGGAATGTTATACTTGCCTTTGTCATTGGATCTTTTGATTTCTGTTGATTTTTTTTTTTCCTTCCATGTGAACCTAGTTCTGTGTCTGGATTCAATTCTAACAGCTCTCTGTGCTTTGGGATGCTCTCACAGCCCCATCACGGCTTCTCCCTGCCTCATCCCAGCAGGCCAGCCTAGATGGAAGATGCTTACTTTAAAGACAAGATATGGGCCTTTGAGGGAGAAAAAAAAAATCCCTGTAAAGCACTGTTTGCAGCTGGTTAGTCGTTGGGCTGTGCTTGGTGTTAGTTTGTTTTAATTTTCTCCACTGCTTTTCTTTCCCTGTGATTTAACACTTCAGATCTGTTTTTACATACAAAGCGATGCAGGTTGCTCTACTGGCTCTTAAAACTCAGTTAGAACTTGCTGTTTAAAAACCTCTAACCTTTTTCTGGGACTGTATCCTAGAGCGTGCTCAGATCTTCCTCAGCCTTCCTCTTCTCCAGGGCTTTGGAATTTCTGCAGCAGGCAGCAGTAGCAACAGCACCTTCACCTCTGGGGCAAACAGGCATCTGAATTTATAGTACAGTGAGTAGAATAAACCTTCTTTTCTCATCTTCTCTAGAATCTCTAATCTAAGAAGTAGTTCTAAAGATCAGGAAAAAAAAAAAAAAGAAAAAAAAAAAAAAGGGAAGGTGGTGCTCGTACCTTGGTGCTTCTCTGGGCTCTTTCCCCCTCGTTTTCCACACTCCTCGTGCTGGTCCAGCCCGAGCAGAAGGTCCCAGCAAACTGCAGTGCCCAAGTTGATGGTTTTCTGCAAAGATATCAAGAGTAGGTGCTATATGTAATCACTGCCAAAAGTCAGATCTACTTTATTCTGTTTTGCATAGTATTGTGATTATTTCTGTGTCGGCTGTAATTTAGACTCTTACTGTTGGCTGTTACTTCCAGTTGTATTTTAAAAATGAGAGGATAACGGGGTGGAGTTTTGGTGCACTATCTCTATGTCCATGGAAATCAATCCACGGGGAAAAGCTGATTTATTGCTCCCTTAACTCCAGGGCTGTTAAATTGCTGGTGATGCACTTTACCCATGCTACAGTCAGCAGCGTTACTGCCTGGGATCACACAAGGGAGTTCACGTCAGGTTGTTTCTTCCCTTTTTGGGTTGTTTCTTCCCTTTTCGGGTAGTTTCTTCCCTTTGGAGGCTGAGGCTGTCGGGTTCAGCAGGGTACCCCTGTGGCACTTTGTGGCACTTTTGAATGCTGTGAATTCCCCCGGTGGCTTCTAAGAACCAAACGTTTTGCTACGAGCAGTTTTACTGAATTTAGAGAATTTACTGAATTGGTCAGATCCGGCCACACTGAAAAAGGTGTAGTTTGTAAAAAAAGTCAGGAGAGTTTAAATTCCAGTAACAGGGTTGAACATCCCTCCTAAAATCCTACTGAGCTCTGTGTGCGGCTCCCATTGTAAAATGAAAATTGTCAGTGTGGCATTTTGGGATGAAAAGCCAATCTGCAAAGTAGCTTCCAGCGTGACAGCCTTTGTATCTGTGACTCGTTCAGTATAACCACGGTGTTTACAAATTGCATTTGTCAAGCCCTTAATTCTTTTAAACTGAAATAGTTGGTGGACAGAAGAACCACAGTGTTACAGTTGATTTTTCCTTCCTCTAAGAAGAATAAGCTATTGCAGGGCGAGCACGTCGTGTAGGGCTGGAACTGCCCAGGTTGGGGCCAGGGCTTGGAGGGGTGGGGAGTTTTGGTGCAGGAGAAGGGGAGAAGAATGTTTTTATTGTTTTAACTTAAGTCTATATAAGTAGTAATGTCTCAAGAACTGCTCTTCTGATGTTCTTTAGGAGGTGCAGGCTTGAGGTATGGGTTGAAGAACTCGCTCGAGGTGCTTGCTTACAATGCTGATGTGGCAGGGCAGGTGGGGTATTACTTACCTTCTCCACAGACCTACCTTCTCCACAGAATCCTAATTCAGAGACTCATTTTTTGGAGGAGCCAAAGCATTTATGGGTGTGAATTTGGGTTCTCTGAGCGCGTCCTTGGTGTCTCGTAGCAGGTGACGGTTCTTCTCTCTTACAGTGGTTTTACTATGAAGTGCAATAAGAGAAGACCTCCTTGGCAATGAGCAGTCTTTGCTGCACGTCTGGTAGGAGAAGCATCCATCACAACTGTCCTTCCATGCCCAGACTAGAAAGTTTTATCCTTTATCCTGCTTTTTTTCCCTTCAGTGACATTGGTTGCTGCTCCTCAGGAACCTGCTGAAGTCTCACCAACGCAATGTACGCACCTATAGGGCAGGTTTTGTTTCCCACATCCCTCAGCTTTTCAGCCAGAAGTTTTGGCACTGGTTATCCCCAGAACCAGCAGATTTCTTACCTTGTTGGGTATTTAAATGCAGCGTGAGATCAGGAGGCTCACAACTGTATAGTGCCGTTCAGCACATTATAGTGCTCTGCAGCTCAAAACTGTACGTATGTATCTATAGGAACTCTGTACTGGCAGCCAGAGGTACACACACTGCATCGACTCCTGAAAGGGTTTCCAGTTTGAGTGCCTCTTCTCAGGTCCTCAGTGACTCATTTCCTGACCTTCAAAAAAATCTCAGCATCCCTCCTCTGCAGGGGTGTGTTCTTGAGCCAATTTAGCCGAAACAGAAGCCGTTACGTGAATTACAGAGATCTCTTGGAGCGACCCCCTGGAGTACGTGTTTCTTCTGAAGGGTGGGTGTTTCCACAAAGACAGCTCTGAGCTTTCTGCCTGTGTTACCTATTTATTACGGTGCCCGACTGATACGAACCATGACGTGGCTTGTCTGGGTCTGCTCCATCCTTCTGCGTCCAACATGGATTGTATCTGCTGCCGAGAAGTTGTCCTCACAGAGAAGTGGCTGTTGGAGAAATGGAAGTGGAAATGGAGTGGAAACCAAGCGTCTCAAAAAATATAGGAGCAGCTCACTTTTGTCTGCTCAGGCTCTGCCTGTCCCAAACTTCACCTTCCAAGTCCTGGAAGGAAAACCAAAATGTTCTCCCCAGAGGCCTTCAGTGAAGGCTGACCAGTTTGGAAGGTGCCATGAGCAAGCAATTGAAGAAAGACCCAGGGCACCCATCTCCATTCTGTCCCTAAGCTGAGCATGGAGCTCCTCAGGTTCTGTCCTTGCTCTTTGGCCACCTGGACACAGGCAAGTAGCCTCAGGATCCTTGAAAAGGAGCTACCACAGCGCTGTTCTATCAAGAGCAGGACTGAGACCCACACAACATGGGGGTGATAAACCCCTGGTGTTTTTGGAAAAGCTCTGGAAACACAAAGACCTTCCTACATCAGTTTTTCTGCTCTTCCTTCAATTATGTGCCCACGATGGCTGGAATTTCCTCTGAAAACAAGTGAGACCCTTATGACCAGAGGGTAGAGTCTGGCCAGCAGACAGGTCCAGCTGCCACCAGTGGGGTTACAGGCCCCATCAGCTCACTCTCTGCCCCTTATTCCGACAAAAAGAGGCAGCTGCTGTGATTGCAGCCCTGGGGTTTCTGTGCTGTGTTACCCCAGTGATGTGCACTTGCTGCCCACGTGTCCATGGGGTGACCCAGCCACCAAACTGGTCAAACATCTCCAACTCCTAGAAGACATCACCGATCTGAGAAGACCCACAGAGACAGCAGGAACACGCTGTACCTCTGGCAAAGATAAAATTGCTGTGCCCTTCCAGAAAGAGCAACTTCCTACCAGCTCTCCCCAGCACCTTCCCTGCAACCCCTTGTTCCTGGATTTATTTTTCTTGTTTAGAAAATCTCCACGTCCCGTGGCCACCACAGGGACGAGCAGGAGCACTCGCTGAACAGCAGCTGCGTGTTTGCACTATTGGGAAAAAGAAACCACAAACCAAAAAGGCAACACATCACAAGATTGATGACCAGCTTTTGTGTCCTGCACGTAATGAATTTAATTAAATTGAGCGTGTTCTATGATAGTGTGGGTTTATTTTTATTTTTTTTTCCCCCATTTGTACTGCGTTTTGGGGTAAAACTAAGTAAAGAGCTGTTGCTGGTTCAGCAGCTTGTGATCTCCCCGTGTGTCTGCCTTCCCAGGGACAGGACCCTCCAACAATGGGACCCTCCCATCCATCCCGGGGTCTCACCTCTGGGAGGGGAGGCTGTAGCACAGAGCTTTGGCAGAAACCACCAGAAACAGCTCAAACTTCATCTCCTGAAACCTGGAAAAATACTGGGGTGTTTTTAAGCTGGTTCCAGATTCCTGTGGCCACCGGCAGCCAGTCCACGTTTCCCAGGAGGGGCAACCACCTGGTAGAAACACAAGGTGGGATCCAAATTGAGGTTGTAGAGGTCTAAATTTAAGTATTTTGGTATTAGAATCACAGAGTGGTTGAAATTGGAAGTGACCTCTGGAGGTCAAATGGTCCCAACCTCCTTGCTCAGCCACCTAAAACAGGTTACCCAGGACCATTTCCAGACAGCTTTTGACTATTGCCAAGGTGGGAGACTCCACAGTCTCTCCAGAGAACCTGTGCCAGGTTGAAAAACAACCTGGTTTTAACCCTCATGGTGAAAAAAAAACATTTCTTGATGTTCAGAGGGAAGCTCCCATGTTTCAGTGTGTGACAGTTGCCTCCGGCCCTGTCACTGGGCACTGCTGAGAAGGGAAAAGAATGGTGTTTGCTTGTGGCTGTGCCAGGAGGTGGTTTAGCCCTTTTCCAGCTGTTTTTTAAGGCAATTTTCCACGTTGGAAGGGTGGAAGCAGCCCTGGGGAAGGCAGGGGGTCCCCGGGCAGGTGGCTCACTAGAGGGCACCCGCTGGCCACAGATGGCGCAGAGCAGGAGATGGCAGCTCCAATCTCCCTCCAGGCTGCACAGACACCACCCGGGGACACGAGTCCCGTGGCTGGGACTTCTCTGCCCATCTTTTCCCTGGATTTACTGGGGCTGGATTTCACGGGCTGCTCACTGTGGAGGAGATGCTGCTTCATAACCCAGAGCACCTTGATGGCTTTGTGGGAAAACAATAAAAATTCCACCCGTGGTGTCAGAACCCAACCAGGGAGGGTCCCCCCAGCCCTGACACGGGGAGGGGACCGTGTCCTCTCCTCCCTTAGCTCTTGCCTGTGTTTCTCCAGCAGCTTTAGGTGGGACTGGTGTCCCAGAGCTGAGCTGCTCCCTCATTTCAAGGACCCACTTGTCCCCAAGCACCTGGGGAGGTTTTATCCCAAAGCGGGACTTGATTTGGCAAGTTGGGAAGTGTGAGGGGCTCCCACTGCGTGTCCTTGCTGGAACCCTGCTTACCCACTCCCACCCCACTGATCAGCACCAGGCTCTGCAAGGGGCTTCCCTTCCACCCCCCGACGTGATGCTGAGCTCAACCCCCAGCTGCAAACTCCTATTTTTGAGACATTTCAGCCCTCGTTGGCCCCCAGGTGCCAGGACTCAGAGCTGGAGCTGCCCCATCTCTGCTCCCTGCAGGAACCAGTTTATTCCTGCCTTTGCTGGAAGGAGATATTTTATTTATCTCCTCGGTGACTTTGTCCAGACTTAATGTTCTAGAGGTGCCACTTTTATGTCTTCTCCCCCCTTAACCTTGTTTGTGTAATCACTGTGCCCAAATTAAATATTTACTGTTTTCTTTCTACTGGTGAGCCTCCCAGTTCCCTTCCACTTTCAATTAAAGATTTATTAGGTGGGCAGCAGCACTTCTGCAAGGCCAACAAACCTGACCCCCCCGCCCCCTCCCTCGTTATGCTTTTAAGGGCTTCGTTGTCATCGTTCAGCAGAACACACCATAAATTAGATTTAAAAAACCATACCAGCAGGCACAGACTCACCCCATAGCTCCTGGTTTCAGTGGGGTGGGTGGATGGCTCTGGAGGGGGCTCTGGCTCCCCCCCAGGGTACTGGGGGTCTTGGGGGGGGACAACTGGGGACAGCCCCACAGCAGGGACACAATGTGGGGCCAGAAACTGCTCTACTCCAAGACAGAGGACGGTTCCTGCCAGGCAGACCCAGTGCCCATCCTCAGGCCACATGAAAAGAGGGCACCTTCCCTCAAACCAAGCAGAAACGGGGCCCTTTCTCATCACTCTGCTGTAATATTTATAATTAACCAGCTTTTTAAGATCAATATTTTATTGGGAAGGTTGCTGGGGCAATTCATGCTTTGAGCATCTTCCCTCCACGCGAGCGAAGCCCGGGCTATTAGCAATAATGAACTTTTTGGTTTTTTTTGCTAGTTACCTTCAGCAAGCTAATAAATCTTTTACCACTGGCTGGAAATTTAATAATGGAAATTTAGTCTGTGACCTCAAAACTGACAGAAGAAGGTGAAGGAGGAGGACGGGGAGGAACACACAGAGGAACAAAGTGACAGGCAGGGGGCACACAGCCAGACCTGGGTGGCTTTGGGTTGGGGACAGCAGAGGGATGCGGAGATGCTGGGGAAGGAGCTGCAGATCCCCCCCAAAAAAGTGATTTTACCCCCTTTTGCCCCCAGCACCTCCCTGGGCTTTTTAGGAAGGCCCAGGGGCTCAGCCTCACCTGCCTCCCCCCCAAAATCATCTGCTTTCCCCCCCCTTCAGCAGCTGTCGGGGACCTGCATTATTTATCTGCTCAGTAACATTTGCTGGGATCTGGTGTTTAATAACTGTCACTCCAATATATCTTCTCTTAATCCCCTCAGATCTGTCGCTGTGGCCATTTTAAATATTTATCGAGGCAGTTTGTGTGTTCACTGTTCAGGTTGCAATTTTCTTGTAATTAAAGATTTACAAGACACCGCTCAAGATTTGGACAGGGCTGGCGGAGATCAGAGCTGTTGGGTATTTGCACCACGAACCACCCACTCTCCGGAGCTTCCCACAGGACCCCGACACACGGATGATGGTGACAACCCCCTGCCCCCCTTTATATTTGGTTATTTTTGCTGTTGCTTTTAACCATTTTCACCATCTCTCAAGGCAGAGGCAGGAGATTTTACCCCTCTCTGTGTCTCCGTGCCACGGCTGAGCCCCCCAAAACCTTATTATATTCCTCAGGGCCTCATCCAGCCCTGGGCAGAGCTCCCCCTGCCTTAAGTCACTTTGAGGGGGGTCCTGCTCACCCCACATTGGCCCCCCCAATCCCTGCCTGCTCCTGCTGCCACCGGGCTGAGCTCCAGCTTGTTATTCCCTATTAATATTCATTTCCCATCAGCACGAGCCCTGCTTCCCCCCCTCCCACCGCCCCCAGCTCCTTTCCTGTTTAGCCACGTGCAAATCCAAAATCAATTCTCCCCTTTCCCCCCCACTAATTAAGATTTAATTCTGTTTCAGGACAACTCAGGGACAGAGAGGGTACCAAGGGTGCAGACCCCAGGATGAGCACGGGGTCCTCTGCTCCTCACCCTGGGGTGGCCACGGCCTCCCCCACCCTTACCCACTGTGGGGTGAGACCCCAAACACCCCAAAGTGCCACCTGGGTGCACACCAGTTGCTTAATTAACTATTTAATCCTGCATGGCCCCAGCAGCACGAGCAGACCCTGTCACCAGCAATGAGAACCCATCTCTCACCAGCACCTGCAGCATCCGTGGTCCATTGGCAGCACCGATGCCTCCTGTGATGCTGCAGCCCCACATCCCTGGTCCTCACTCCCCCAGAGACCCCCATGCCGTGGGGCAAATCCCAGCCACGGCCTCATCCATGACAGCATCCCCTGCGGATGGCTCAGCCGTGGGGAGAGCACCCAGTGCTGGAAAGGGACCTGTGTTTCCCAAAACACTGCCTGGTGGAGGGACAGAGCTGGGACCAACCAGCCAGGGCTGGGAAAACAGCTAATTGCAGCCAGGTCAGCACTTTTCTACCCTCAGCCAGCTCTAAAGTGACCTCCTGCCACCTCTCCTGCCCCGCTGCTCTCCATCAGCCTGATTTTAGCCTCAATTGAAGGCAGCTGAATCCATTTACCGGGGCTGGGCTGCTCTGGCAGGGGGCAGGAGCTGCTGCAGCTCTGAAAGGCTGGAAAAGGCAACTGGAAATAAAAGAACTGCAATCCTTTCTCCTCCCTGACTCCTGCCATCGCCTCTTCTTCCTTTCTTTGGTGAATTCTGCATAGAAAGGCAAAAGAAGCCCTTGTCTCCTGACCCCAGTGTGTGCTTGGAGGGGGAAAAGGGACTGAGGGCCACAAGTCAGTAAGTGGTTTCCCTGCCTCAGTTTCCCCGGTGGGGGTAAAGGAGGGAGGGGGAGAAGCGCTGAGGCACGTGGCAGGAGAGCTGCTCGCCCTGGAGATTGGCAGCTCGGTTTTCCTGAAGGTTTTGAAAGCTGCACCTGCTTCGTCGTGACGGCATCATGCATATGGATGACAGCGCTGACATTTCCCAGGGAGGTCGCGTGTTTTCATTTAAATCATTTTTGGAGGAAGTGCTGGAGAGAGGAGGAGAGGCCTGCTTTGATTCCCTAACGAACTAATAAACACGTGCCTGTCACACGCCAGCCTGAAGGCCTTTGGTGCAGGCAGCCCCGATTCCTTGGTGATGGGCACCGAGACCGGGGCGTCTCCGCTGGGGCAGGTGTAAGAGCTCTGGGAAAGAAGGACACAATGATGGAGCCGCTCCAAAAATCACTTTTATTAGGTGCTTAAAATAGAGCCTGGCACGCAATGTTCTCAGCTTGCTTTTGTGGAGAGAAGCTCGGTTGCATATGAGATCCACGATGCTGTTTGCACTGAGGAAGAGGAGGAGGAAGGGGAGAAGGCAGGAGCAGCAGAAATGAGGACTTTTAGTGCTATCCTCAAAGTGAAGATAATAATAAAATAAAAAAAATAATAGCAAAGGAGAAATTAAATCTGATGAACAGCTAAGAAAGAGCAGTTTATGGGGGAGAAACCAGTGCTCAGGGGTGACACCTGATGGGACAGGCTGGAGGAGAAGCATTTCCCGACAAGCTTTGATGGCTGGAGGGGGAGGACCAGGAGGGGATGAAGGCCACCCCTGCTCACCCTCACCCTCCCCTGGTCCCTTTGAGCCCCCAGCACCCCTGGGCTGGGCTGGCAGTGGCCAGGAGGGCTGTCAGGTGTTGGTGAGAATCTCTTGGGCTTGAGGAATGTGGGAACCTCTTCACTGGAGCATCCTTTCCAGAGCTGCATCCCTGCGTTGGTGCTGTCCCCTGCCACCCACGCAGCTGCTCAGGAGTTAATTACTTCTGCTGCTTATAAAAAACCACAACGTCTTGTTTCTCATTCGAGTTGCCCTGCCGCTTGCCGTGCCTTTGGGGGGCAGATTGAAGAGCCCTCTTGTCGAGAGCATCCTGGGTCAGACACTACTTTCCCTCTTTTCCGAAGCATCTCTGGTTCCTGCCGCATCCTTGCTCTCCGGGCTGGCAGATGATCCCCCACAGAGTGAGCCTTCCTGGGCACCCGGGGAGTGCTCCCTTTTGAAGGGGACTTCACGTGCAATTAGCTTTTGCTGTGCCTCAAAAGCCCCCTTTCCTCCTGCCTGGCATCCCAAAACAACCCCCATGTGCCCCCCAAAGCCTCCCCAGGAGCAGAATCCAGCCTCCAGGCTGAGGATGAGCTGCAAGTCCCCATCAGGCATCCTGTAAAACTTTGCAGCTGCTCTAATTCTCCTGGCAAGGTTCAGTTTTGGCTGGATCTGTCCTGATGAGGAACATGAGCATCGTCCCCCTGCATGGGGGGCTCAGTGCTGTGGGGCTGGAAGCTGCACAACATGGATGGTGAAAGTGCTGTGGGGCTGGTACAAGGCTCTGGGGTCTCCCCCAGTGAGGACTGGCTTTAATTCAGCTGCCTGCCTTGGGTTGTGGCCCCTGTAGGAGGGAGGGTCTCGAGTAGAAAGGACCTTGTCCCCCTGGGTGATGCTGGTGAGATTCTGCCCCCCCCCCCCCCGATGTGCCCCATCCAGGTTTGGACACAGGGACCAGGGACCAGTTTATGGAGCGTTTCCTCCAGCACAGTGCCCTGGAAAGGCTGGTTTGTGCTTTAATAATAAACAATGACAACAATCAATAGTGTACGAGGCACCTACGGTGCTCTCAGCTGAGGTCCTCGGAGGGAGGGAGGGAGGGGATGGGAGCAGGTCACAGCAAAACTGGTTTGGGGCATTTTAGGGGGATGATTTGGCCACCCCCAGTTCCCGTGGGGAGCCTGGGCTGGCTGAGTGTCACCCACCTGGGGACACTCAGGGTGAGGGACTCACTGGGCAGGGAGTCCTGCAGCGGCGGGTGCCTCTCGCTGCATAGAGCTCCTCGGGTCACTCCGGTTTTGCGGGAAATCAAATTAATTGCACGTATCTTGCATTTTAATCTCTGGTTTCCAGGCAGCGCTTTTAGATCGGAGCCGGCAATTCAGGCAGCGGCTGAACCTTCACCTCCCGGCCCAGCGTGGCAGCAGCAGCCACCAGCACTGTCATCAAAGAGGCTTTTTCTCTTACACCTACAAAATTACAGCCTTTAAGGGACTCGGTCCTTGCTTTGTTTGGGAACTGGTGACATTTCGGGCAGGCAGTGGGACGGTGGAGGGGACGGGAGCCGCCGTCGCTCAGAGCTGGCAGTCGCAGGATTAAATCAGGGATGGGTTTACACCGGGGAAATTTCTCAGCAACCATTTCCAACATGTTCCAGCACCAGTTTAGCCGAACCACAGGGAATATATTTCGCCTTGAAGTTTCCCCCTCGCTGTACAAAAAGGCTGTTTCAGGCCCTGAGTCTGCAAACGTGGATGGTTGCACACCTGAGCGGAGCAAACATCCAAAGCGGATCATGATTTTAATTCAGCAAAGTATTTAAGCCTACATTTAACTTGCAGCTTGTGAACGGGGGGGACCCGGAGATCTCACTGGGTCCTGAACACGTGCTGGGGGGAGGAAGGGGGACCGGGGAGAGCCATTATCCTCCGTGATAATTACCCGGTGAAGGCGTGGGAGCCGTTTCCGTGCCCGGCTGAGCGGAGCTGATCCAGCGGGAACCATCATGCCTTGGCTGGAAGATGAAGGAGGAGTTCAAGCAGCTTTTTACTGTGTCAAGGTTTTTCTGGTCCCTTCAAAGCCCCATCTGTACTAGGGTGACACCGTGAATGCAGGGAGATGTCACCTCCTGGGGTACATCAGCCCCCCAGGTCTGGCTGGGATGGTTTTTCTTGGGCTTTCCCACAGAAGGACCCCCCAAAAGAGGTGCTGGAAGGCTCTGGATGCACCCGTTCCCCCACCATGGGCTGCACTGGGATCTCCAGGAGCTGTGTCTGTTGGTAAAGGCACCTTTTGTTTAGGATTGGGGTAAAACTGACCCCAAAGCCCTCCCCTCTGACAGGCAGGGGTTGGGTTTAGCCCCAAGCAAAGGGGTGGCTTGTTCACGAGTACCAGGGAGGGGAACATCCCTGCAGCATCACTGCCCGCGGAGAGGAAGGGCTCCTTCAGCCTCACTGGTTTGGGTTCACAGCATCCCTTGGTTTGGCATCACCCCAGGGGGGGCTGGCACTGCCCACCGCTCCCTTTCATTGGCTGTTTTAATTGCTGATCAGAGAAGAGCAGCTTTTGCACCTCCCACCTTTGCACCCCCCACACAGGGACCCCAGGCCCCCCCTGCATCTGAAGCAAGGGGTTCTTACCATGGAGCCCTCCAGCTGCACACCAGTATACAAAGGAATACTTTTTTTATCTTTTTTTTTTTTTTTTATACAAAAACAGTAAAGCAAGAACTTCCTCCCCTTCCCCTTTCTTCCCATTTCCCCCTCTTTTTTTTTTTTTTTTTAACATTATCCACAAAAGTTTACAAAATAGCCTTGAGATTACGCTTGCGGGACACAGGATCCAATCAACGCTGGCAGAAGCCCCTCAGGGACACCAATGAAGAGATGTGTCACCAACCTCCTCCTTCCCCTTTTCTTTTGCCTAAAGTCCCCCCTTTTCCCCTCTGCTTCCTCCAGCCCATGGTGGGAGCAAACACCAGGGCTGCGGGAAGGTGCTGGGGGTGGGTTTGTGGCTGATTATCTGAGTGCTCAAAATAAACAAAACCAAACCAACAAACAAAAGAGAAAATAAACAAACAAACAAAGAACGAACATGTATCCCAAAGGGAAAGGCTTTTTTTTTTTTTTTTTGTATTTCCAAACCAGGGAGTGTCCAGCGAAGGAGGTGACACCGCTGGGGTGTCTCGTGGGGGGAGGTGGGGAAGGGGTGATCTGCTGATCGTCTCTATGGCTCTTCGACCGCTCGGGGCATCGTCCCCCTGGGGTTCGGGCCCCTCTGAGCCCTCCCGGCTGCACAGTGGGTGCTTTTGGGAGCCACACACAGATCCAGACCCTACACATGGGTCCAGACCCTTGCCAGGACCACGAAGAGGCTCTGCAAGCCCCGTGGCCACCTCTGCTCCTCTCTCCATCCGCCACACACTTCCACTCGTGGTCAAGTCCATGAAATTCCTTTCTTTTTTTTTTTTTGTTCAGTTTTGTTGTTGGGTTGGGGTTTGGGCTTGTTTTTTTTTTTTTTAAACCAAAAAAGTTTCTCCCTCCCCACCCCAAATCACCCCACCCCACAGTCAGCCCCCTCCCCACCACATAAGCCTTCAGCAGTCCAGGGGGGCTGCTTGTACCTCCACGGCCAGGAGCTTCCCCCCGCGCTGCCCCCAAGCCCAGGGCTGGGCCAGGGGGGGATAGACCACGCGTACGGCTGTGGCACCCCGCAGCAGCTCCCTGGCCCTCCTGGGCTCTGCCCCGATGCCATAACGAGCCACCAAGCTGGCGGCAAGGAGCAGGAGACAGAGGACCAGCACTGTCAGGAGGCTCTGCCTGCCCTCCAGGAGCTGGTAGCGGTGGGAAGCCTCTTTAGTCCTGGTGTTCACACAAGCCACCTTGGCCTGTGAGTCTACAAAGGCCACGTGGAGGCAAGCCCAGTACTCCGTGTCCTGGTGGAGCCGGGTGATGTTGTATGTGTGGGTCCCCATGGGGATGCGGGCCACGTTGGTCATGTCCAAGTTGGAGCTGAGCAAGAAGCTGGACCAGGTGAGGTTGGAGGAGACGGTGTTGAGATGCGGCTTCCAGGCAACCAGGATGTGGTAGGCCTGGACATCCGCCACCACCAGCTCCAGGCTGTCCTGGCTGAGTGGGAAGGAGTGGTTGACCATCACGCTGATGCTCTTGGTGTCTGCCCCGAGGAGGTTGTGAGCCACACAGGTATAGAGCCCGGCCTCCCGAGCCGAGATCCCATGAATCTCCAACGTCCCTTCAGGTTGCACCTTGTATTGCCCATCTTCTGCATAAGGGATGAGCTTCACCCCCGAAGGAGTGACCCAGTAGATCTCTGGGTCTGGCTCGGCCAGGGCTCGGCAATGCAAGGAGATATTGTCACCATCTGCCACCTCTAAGTGGGAGGGGAAGCTCTTGGTGGAGATGAGAGGCAGGCACCGGTCTGTCATCTCCCGGAAGGGGACATCCCGAATGTGTCTCCTCTTGAGGTCGGGGGGCTCGGCACACAGCGTGGACTGGGGCTCGATGAAACGGATGTGGTTTTCTGTGCTGTTGACCCAGCGGATGACGCAGTCGCAGCGGATGGGGTTGCTGTGGATGCTGATCTCCTGCAGGTTGGGCAGGGACTTGACTGTCTGCTTATGCAAGGCACTTAGGGCATTGTTGTTGAGCATGAGGGTTTCCAGTTGGGGAAGGTGGTGGAACGCATTGGGGTGGATGAAGGACAGCTTGGGGTTGTTGGTCACATCTAGCTTGGTCAGCTCAGGGAGGTTGATCAAGGCAAACTGGTCTATGGACACCAGCTCCTCCATGTTATTAAGCCCCAGCTCTTTGAGGTGCAGCATGTTCGTGAAGTCGCTTTGCTTGACCCTCTGCAATGGGTTTTTGTTCAGATCCAGGAACTTGAGGCCAGGAACTTGCTGCAGCGCCCGCTTGGGGACGTTCATGAGCTTGTTGTCATAGAAAGAGAGACTCTCCAGGCTCCGCAGCCCTTCCAGAGCGTAGTCCGAGATCTCCCTCAGGTTCATCCCAGCCAAAACCAAACTCCGCAGGTTCGACAGGGGCCTGAAATTCATATCCAAGATCGCATCCACCTTGTTGCCCCCGATCATGAGGATCTCCAGGCTGGGGAGCATCTGGAACCAGCGGCTGTCGACCATCCTCAGCAGGTTGGAGTTGAGATGGAGGCGCAGCAAGCTGCTGAGGCCGGAGAAGGCACGGGGAGCGATCCTGCGGAGCTGGTTGTGGTTCAGGTAGAGCTCCTGCAGGTTGCCCAGCCCGGGGAAGCTGCCATCGGGCAGCTCAGAAAGCTGGTTCTCCTCCAGGTGCAGGCTGAGAAGCTGGGGCATGCTCTTCAGGCCAAAGTCCCAGACGTCGGAGAAGCTGTTCTGCGACAGGTCCAGCTCTGAGAGGTTTCTGAGATAGTCCAGCTCGCTCTGCTCCAGCCTGGCGATGTTGTTGCTTTGCAACAGCAGGGTCTGGGTCCCCTCCGGCAGGTCTTCGGGCACGGCGGAGATGAACAGGTCATTGCAGTCCACCGTGGCAGCCTCCCGGTACACCGAGCGGGGGGTGTACCAGGGCCTGATCTGGCAGACACACTGCGGGGGGCATTTGACCTTCCAGGGCACGATGGGGATGGCGGTGGCGGCCACCATGCAGAGCAGAAGCGAGCTGGTTTGGAAGCGTCTCATTTTCAGCCGATGGGACCAGCTTCCTCCCAGGCAGGAAAGGCTCACGGGGAGGATCTGGAGCAGGACACGAGGTGACAGCCGGGTGGGGACAGCATCCGTGGGAGAAGATGCTCCATGAGAGCCCCTGGCACCGATCAGCCCCTGCTGCTGGCTGCCCTGCCTGGTCCCCCCCGGCGAGAACACATAACACCCAGGAGCAGGGCTGGTGCCTTCAGTCAGAGCTTCCCCTTTTCTTCCTCCCCAAATGACTCATTTTTGCACTTGGCTGCATCTTTCGGGTCCCTCCTCAAGGTCATTCCTGAAAGAGGCCAGACAAGAAGCTGTGTTAGAGGAGACCTCCTGTACATGGCAACCGAGAGAATAAAGAAGCTGGAGAAGCAGAGTCTCACACACAGGACCCCCAACACCCTGCCCAGCCTCAAGACCGACCAACACGACCACTTGAGTTGTTTTATATCCACGACATCAACTGTGCCCTCCCATCCCAAGAGTTTTTGAGTGTAATTAGCCCCTTCCCATGCACCCTTTCTGTGGAAAAAGTTGGGATTCTTCAGTGGGGCATTCATCGAGGGGTTGTGATGAAAGTGAGTCCCCCCAGTACCTCCCTGCCCCTCTCCCAGTCCAGCTGTGAGGTCTGGAGGAGCCGACCACCACTCCACCTTTGATTTTCTTGATTTGCCGCAACTCTCCTGACCCAGACTGACACAAATCACACCGAGCCCCAAAGCTTCTCCCCGTCTTAAAAGACTCCCACGCAGCAGGAAAAGAAAAAAAAAAAAAACAACCACATTAAAAAGCAGCCAGAGTTGGAAAAAAAAGTTTCTCTCTCAGCAGCTCTATTTTATCACCCCCTTGTTCTCCCGCTAAAGGGCTTCCAACCAAAGTTTATTCAGCATTGACTCATCCAAGCCTTGTGCCAGAATTGATCCCGTGCACTTCCCTTCTCTCCTGCTGCGAGGGCATCGGCTCTTAAACCATCTCCTGGAGAAACAGCATTAAAGGAGAGGAAGGTTGTATTGATTTCTGCATCCTTCTGGTGGACCCTCATCTTTCTTTTTAAGCACATAGACATTTCTGTGACTACATAGCATCTTTTCTCCTTAAAAAAAATAATATGGAGGAATGGTGTGGGGTTTGTTTGTTGGTTTTTTTGGTTTTTTTTTTTTTTTTAATTTCCTTAAAGCTGTGAAGGAGAGTCCAGAAAAAGTGCTTTATTTCAAACCCTGTTTTACAGGAAAGAATCCCCTGTCGGGTGATGGGGTTTGTGTCTCTGTATCACTTTTCCTGGTGCAGGACAGAGGGGATCATCCCCCTGTACACAGCACCTCAAGTGCTGTGTCCAGTTTTGGGCCCCCTACCACAAGAAAGACATTGAGGTGCTGGAGCGGGTCCAGAGAAGGGCATCGAAGCTGGTGAGGGGTCTGGAGCACAAGTCTCATGAGGAGAGGCTGAGGGAGCTGGGGGTGTTCAGTCTGAGGAAGAGGAGGATGAGAGGAGACCTTCTTGCTCTCTCCAACTCCCTGAAAGGAGGGTGTGGAGAGACAGGGATCTGTCTCTTCTCCCAGGTCACAGATGACAGGACAAGGGGTAATGGCTTCAAGTTGCACCAGGGGAGGTTCAGGTTAGATATTAGGAAATATTTCTTTCCTGAAAGGGTTTGGAATGGGCTGCCCAGGGAGGTGGTTGAGGCACCATCCCTGGAGGTGTTCGAGAGAGGAGTTGACATGGTGCTTGGGGACATGGATTGTGTTGGATTGGTGGTGTTTTGGGTGTGGTGTGGGTTTTTTTGTTTGTTTGTGGTTTTTTGTTTGTTTGTGGGGTTTTTTGCTGCTTTTCCAGGCTGTGGGAAAACGCTGCCTGGGATAACAGGAGCCTTGGTGAAACCAGAGAGAGGAACGGTGCCAGCAAGGAGGAGCAGGGACGTGGGGTGCTGGAGGGGCTGCTGGGGACTGGGACCCCCTCCGCAGCCAGGCTGGGCTCCGGTGAAGCCATGGACCCCCCCCGGCTCCCCACCAGCCCCCAGCTGCTATTTTGGGCTCTTCCTCAGCGTGGGCTGCAGCACGGTGAGGGTGACAGCAGGGAGCCGGGTGACGTTTCTGCTCAGAGTTTATTTTTTTTTCCAAAAATGTAGAGCCAAGAAGGGGGGTGAAACATTTGCTGCAATGCCCTGGCACACTGGGAAATGGAAAATACCCCCAGTTTCCTTTTTTTTCCCCAGCAGGACTCAAGCCCCATCCCCACACTGTTGCTTGCCTTTTCTATAGTTTCCCCGAATTCACTAAATTCCTCCGTCTCCATAAGGTGTTTCTGTCCCTTCTGCCCTCAGAGCAGATTCCTCCCAGATACAGGTGTCTCTCTCCCTTCCCCACAGCTCCCTGTGAGCCTGATTGCAAAGAAGCTGGAGCCCTGGTTGCCTTTGGTAAGGATTTTATCCAGAGAGGGTCTCCAAGGAAATGAGACACAAAGTGTCAGGGCCAGGCAGCAGCTCTGTGTCCCTGTCCCACATGTCACTGGCCTGAATTTGCCACAAGCCCACAATATCCTCTGGGGTGTCACTGATGGGGTGAGGGGGGCTCAAAGAATCTGTTTCCATCCCAGCCAGGCGTGCTCAGGGATGGAGAGGGGGATACAGGGGAGAAAGAAGGACTAAGCGGGAATGAAAGCACCACAGGGAGACAAAGAAGGAGAACCAGAGGTGAAAAGGAGAAGGAAAGGGACAAAGGGACCATCAGAGAATGAGGCTGGTACAAAAAAGACCATCAGAGAATGAGGCTGGAGAGGGAGACGAGACAGGGAGCGCAGGAGAGAGGGGATGTGCAGCACCAGGGAGTGAGGCTGCAGAACAGGAGGCAGAAGCCCAAGGAAAAGGGAGGAGAGAAAAAAAAAAAAAAAAGCAACGAGAATGAGAATTGATGAGGCACGGAGAAGGGAAGAGTCTTTTCATCAGCAAGTTTGCTGGATGAAGCCAGGAGATAAATCACCCAATAGAAGGAGCCTTGGTCTCAGTGCTTGCACCGGCTGCCTCTCTCCCTCTGTCATCTGTCTAATAGCCCGGCTTCGGGAGATAAATGGCTGCAGCTGAGCCCTGGGCTCTCCTGCCCGTCCCTCTCCTTTACTGCAGCCACAACAGCCCCACGCTTCCTCCAGCGTGCTGTCGGGGGGGCAAAGCACAGCCCCTGCACCCCGAGGGGAACGGGGAGGACCCCGACATCTCCTTGGGTCCCTTGGCTGGGGAAAGCTGGGAG